>JAPDDO010000395.1:0-106814 GCA_027422415.1 Schizothorax lantsangensis
CCGGTATGTCCAGGTTATAAAACCTAGCAAATTGTGGACGGAGTGGCCCAGCCAGCCGCCGACAAATCTCTGTAAATGGACACAAACAAAACGCTAGACCACGCACATGACGAGCGATGCCTCTAGTCGAATGGGCTCGTACTCCAATAGGGCATTGCAGGCCAAAGAAGAGTATGCCAGCATGACAGCATCCACTATCCACTTAGAGAGTCTTCTGCTTCGTGACCGGATGCCCTTTGGCGCGGTTACTGAAGCCAACAAAGAGCTGTTCCATACGCCTAAAGGGGGCGAACGCTCAAAGTAGATTCTCAGAGCTCTGACAGGGCATAACAAGGATAACTCCCGGTCCTCCTCAGACGGAGGAAGCGCGGAGTGCGTGATGACCTGAGCTCTGAACGGGGTTGAAAGTACCTTAGGTATGTAACCATGCCTTGGTTTCAGGACGAACTTGGAGTCGTTAGGCCCGAATTCCAGGCAGGCAGGGCTAATAGAGAGCGCCTGCAGGTCTCCAACTCGCTTAACCGACGCTAGTGCTAGTAGCAGAGCAGTTTTCAGCAAAAGTGACCGGAGGTTCATAGACTGTAGCGGCTCAAAGGGAGGGCATTTCAAGGCCCTCAGTACAGTGGGCAGATACCATGTAGGGACAGTAAGGGGCCGAGGTGGATTCAACCTCCTGGCTCCCTTCAGAAAACGGACAACCGAGTTGTCTCTGCCTACCGACTGGCCCGCTATAGGGGCATGAAAGGCCGCTATAGCTGTTACGAACACCTTGAGTGTAGAGTGAGAACGTCCTTTATCTAGCAGTTCCTGCAGAAAGGACAGAACCACCGCTAACTCAGAGGTAGAGGGGTTTTCACCATGGTTGAGGCACCAAGTGGAGAAAACAGACCACTTAAGGGCGTAGAGGCGTCTCGTAGACGGGGCTCTAGCCTCAGAAATGGTGTTTAACACTCGCTCTGGGAGGCCAGTAGGCTCCCGTTGAGCGGCCAAATGTAGAGAGCCCACAGCTCGGGTCGAGGGTGCCATATTGTTCCGTTCACCTGAGAGAGGAGATCCCGTCTCAGGGGCACGGGCCAGGGGGCTGCTGTCAGTAGCTGAGTCAGCTCTGACAACCAAGGTTGGTTCCTCCACAAGGGGGCCACCAACAGCACCTTGTGACCCTGTTCCCTGACACGCCTGACGACCTGTGGAAGCAGGGTGATCGGGGGGAATGCATAAAGGAGGAGGTTGGGCCAGTCGTGGGCCAACACTTCCCTGTCCTTCGAATAATAAATTGGGCAGTGAGAGTTGTCTTTGGAGGCGAAAAGGTCTACTTCTGCCTGCCAAAGATCTTCCAGATCTTCTGAACCACCTGCGGATGGAGCATCCACTCCTCTGAGGGGACATTGCTCCGAGATAACATATCCGCTCCTTGGTTCAGTCTGCCCGGCAGGTGTGCTGCCCTCAGCGAGCGCAGGTGGAGCTGAGCCCATTCCAGAAGGCGCTCTGCCAGAATAAAGAGGCGCTTCGAGGAGACACCTCCCTGGTGATTTATATAGGACACCACGGACATGTTGTCTGAGCGAATCAGCACATGGCGTCCTATTAGGTCCGGCAGGAAAAACTGGCAGGCTCGACAAACTGCTAACATTTCCAAGCAGTTGATGTGGAAGCCCTTCTCCGCCTTCGACCAATGGCCGAAGGTCGGTTTGCCTTCGCACAGCGCCCCCCAACCTGTGTTGGAGACGTCTGTCGTGACAACTTTCCTGGTGTGGACCAACCCCATGGCCACGCCCTTCTCCATGGGGGGCTATCTGGATGTGAAAGTATGCATCTTTCAGGTCCAGAGAACAGAACCAGTCCCCTGTGCAAATCTGCGAGAGGATCTGCTTCAGCGTGATCATCCTGAACGGCCGTCTCATGAGGGCGTGATTCAGGCGTCTGAGATCGAGGATGGGCCGGAGGCCGCCATCCTTTTTTTGGGACGAGGAAGTAACGGCTGTAAAAGCCTGACTCGCTCAAAGCTGGAGGAACCATTTCTATGGCTCCTTTTTCCAGCAACGTCATCACCTCTGAGCGTAGAACGCGAGCGTCTCGCCGTGCACCGAGGTGGAGACCACGCCGCTGAAACGCAGGGGTCTTCGAGCGAATTGGAGTGAATAACCTCGTTTTATTATCCCCATAACCCACTCTGACACTCCGGGGATGGCCTGCCAGGCCTCAGCCCGAGTGGCAAGGGGTTGGATAAACTCGAGTGGCCGGCTGCACGGAGGCAGGGCACTCGTGAGGGACGGAAAAGAGGAAAACTGCTCTTTTTTTGAGAATGTTTGTGTTTTATTTTTTCCACTATCACAGCGGACGGTTGCATGGGCGCTTGTACGGACCCTGTAGCAACAAACACAATTTCCTCTGCACCCGGAAGAAAACGGGGTGCAAAGAGGTTTCTCATGAGAGGCCTTTTGGGGGGCGGTCCGGCCGTGGCGGGACTCGACCCTCTCCTCTTCCTGTCCTGCAGATCAGGAGGACGCCGGAGGCGCAGGGTCCAACGCTATCTTGGGTCGGGGGCCCTGGCGATTCGGAGGGGGGTGGCGTCTGGCTGAGCGTGAACGCCCTCGCGGCTGCTGAGTCCTAGCAGGCTGAGGGGCGGAAACGGCAGGTGCAGGTTTCGCAGGCTGCTGAGTCAGCGCAGTCCTGGGGTGACTCTGAGCAGCTGCTGGGCTGGAGCGCTTGGGCAGGAAGTGTTGCATAGCCTGTGACGCCTTCTGTTCCTCTGTGAAGCGCTCAGCGAATCCTTCCACCTCAGGTCCAAAGAGGCCGCTGGGGGAAATTGGAGCATCAAGGAAGGAGACCCTGTCCGCGTCCTTAATCTCCGTCAGTGTGAGCCACAGGTGGTGTTCAAGCACTACCAGGCTGGCCACAGACCTTCCTATGGCCTGGGCAGTAGTCTTGGTGGCTCGCAAAGCCAGGTCCGTTGCACTTCTCAGCTCCCTGAGAGTCGCAGGATCAGGCTCAGACTCATCTATGGCAGAGAGGAGCTTGGCCTGATAGACCTGGAGAACCGCCATAGAGTGGAGCGCCGAAGCCGCCTGTCCAGTTGAAGCGTAGGAGCGTCCAGCGAGCGCTGAAGTGGTCCTGCATGGCTTGGACGGGTGATTGGCTTTCGCCTTCCAGCCGATGGCAGTGGGTGGGCAGAGATGTGCAGCCACTGACTCATCCAGTTGAGACATCCTCTCATATCCCTTTTCTTCAGCGCCGTCAATTGTAGTGAGGGCGGATGAAGCGGAAGTACGGAGGCGGGCAGAGTAAGGGGAGGGCCAAGATCTCGTGAGCTCGTCGTGAACTTCAGGGAAGAACGGCGATGGTCGTTGCTGAGGGACCTGACGGCGCCCCGGCAAAAACCACTCATCCAGACGGCTGCGAGAGGGCTCCTCTGGTGGAGACCACTCCAAACCCAGCTCTTCAACCGCTTTTGAGAGGACACGGAAAAGTTCGGCATCCATCCCGGCTTTGGCGGCGCTGGGCGCAGGCAAACCTGAGGGGGCGGGGTCAGTCACTGAGCCCGACAGCTCCTCAGCATCTGAAGCTACCAGTGACATGCTGTCATCGGCCAGCTCATCGTCACTTCCCCCGAACGAGACCAGATCGCTCACGCTTGCAGAGGGACGCTGGTCAGGTTGGGAAAAAAGGACGGGAGACACCTCTCTGTGTGGCGAAAGCGAGGCACGCGGGATCTGAGCCGGCGTGAGCTCGCTCTCAACCGGGCGCTGAGAATCTCTGCCCCGCTGTTTTTTCCTCACAGGTCCCTGGGAGGAAGAGAACGGGAGGGCGCGAGGTGCGGGGTCGCTCTCTGAAAAGAAAGCGATCCGCGAGCGCAGAGAGGCGAGACTGATGCTCTCGCAGTGAGAACAATCAGAGCCAGCGAGCACGGCATCTGCATGGGATTTCCCCAAGCAGGAAACACATTCGCTGTGACCGTCATCGGCGTGCAGGGGGGACCTTGCTCTTTTAGAGACTTACGTGATAATCGCCGGATGGCGGCAGCGAACGGGACCGGAACTGCTGCGATGCTGGGGCGCGTAGAAAGGCGGATCAGCCGAGCAGATCGAGGTCGTTGGGTCCAGCTGCGAGGCGTGTCAATGGCGAGTAGGCTTCTGGGTCAGTGTAGACGAAGTCGTCGTCGCTGAAGGAGAAGAAATCTGAGGATCCTATGGCGAAACGACTGCTTATATAGCCAGATTCCCCACCCATTTTGGCGGGATCTGGCGGGATCTGGCGGGAATCGTCACCATAGGTTCGTGCAGCTCCGCTGCCGATCCATTGGTTCGTTTTTTACCACTGTACGAACCAATAGTCGTGCAGTTTCACTGCGTGATTGAAATAGACTTCAGTTCAAGAGAAAAAAGGCTTTTTCCCATATGCGTCTTTATCAAGACGCAGTACGAGTGGAGTATCGACAGGGAACACGTTTTATGAGTGTTTGAAAATGGGACACAGGGCAAGTGCTATGACGCATTTTGTTGTTTGGGGTGATTTTGCTTTTAATTTTCTCCAAAACTATACAGTAAAATGACTTGACAATTAATACAGTAATAGTCAGGGTCACTCTGAATAAATATAAATTATAAGAATGAGCTAACCTATAAAGGAACACTTTTTATTAGTGTTGGAAAATGGGACACAGTGCGAGTGCTATGACGCATTTTGTTGTTTGGGGTGATTTTGCTTTTAATTTTCTCCAAAACTATACAGTAAAATGACTTGACAATTAATACAGTAATAGTCAGGGTCACTCTGAATAAATATAAATTGGAAGAATGAGCTAACCTATAAAGGAACCCGTTTTATGAGTGTTTGAAAATGGGACACAGTGCAAGTGCTAGGACGTTGTTTGGTGTTGTTTGGTGACTTTGCTTTTAGTTTTCTCCAATACTATACAGTAAAATGACTTGATAATTAATATTGCAATAGTCATGGTCACTCTGAATGTATATCAATTGACAGAATGAGCTAACCTATAAAGGAACACTTTTTATGAGTGTTTGAAAATGGGACACAGTGCAAGTGCTAGGACGCATTTTGTTGTTTGGGGTGATTTTGCTTTAATTTTCTCCAACACTATACAGTAAAATGACTTGACAATTAATACAGTAATAGTCAGGGTCACTCTGAATAAATATAAATTGAAAGAATGAGCTAACCTATAAAGGAACCCGTTTTATGAGTGTTTGAAAATGGGATATTATGTAAAATTGCTAGAATGCACTTTGATGCTTGGGGTAAATTTTCCATTTATGTTCTCCAAAACTGTACAGTAAAATGACTTGATAATTAATACAGTAATAGTCAGGGTCACTCTGAATATATATCAATTGAAAGAATGAGCTAACCTATAAAGGAACCCGTTTTATGAGTGTTTGAAAATGGGACACAGTGCAAGTGCTATTACGCATTTTGTTGTTTGGGGTGATTTTGCTTTTAGTTTTCTCCAAAACTATACAGTAAAATTACTTGATAATTAAGACAGTAATAGTCAGGGTCACTCTGAATAAATATCAATTGACAGAATGAGCTAACCTATAAAGGAACACTTTTTATGAGTGTTTGAAAATGATAATATATATACATACATAACATATATATATACTGTATATGTATATATGTACGTATACATACACACACACACACACACACACACACACGCACGCACACAAACATTAAAATTAAGAAATAACAATGAATAAAAAACATTAATATTAACATTTATTAACATTAATATGATAATTAATGTACAATACAAATGTTTATGTACAAAAACAATGTATTTACAAACATTAAAATCAAAAGTAAAAGTAAAAAAAAGCAAAAGTGTAAAGGAAACGCCAGTATGACAGCTTTAAAACCATTTAGACCGCTCTCAGCACCCGTACCGTAAGTGCATGACTAGACGCGCATACAAAAAAAGTGCGGCCCTCTTGACCGTGCATTTCAAAGCGCGGCTGGCTTGACCGCAGTGACACAACTCCATTAATGTGTTCAAGTTTAAAGATCGGGTTTAACTCGACTGAGACGCGAATAAGAGAAACATCTACAATAATATGAATTTATATCAGAGGTAGAGGAATGAATTTACCTTAATCTGATGTTTATGACGGTTTTTAAGTCTTATTTCATTCCCGTCGAGTTTGCTTTCTTCTTCTACACAAGGGAGTCGCCAGTGGAGGAGGAGCGTGACGTCACAAGCCACGCCCATGTCCACACACGTCACATTCTTATTATTTTGAAACAGGAAGAAGCATCGATAAGAAGATAAGTCGAATATTGTCTGCCAACAGCTAAAAAGAAGAAGTTTGCTGTGTTGGTAAGTTAAAAAAACAAACAAAAAAAAAAAACTTTGGTCTTTACGAAGACTTAAAACTTTCACAACTTGAATATGTGCGTGGTTTGTGTGCATGTGTGTATAAACAACAGCTCGGCGTGCTTAGTATGTGTTTTGAACTGCACACGTTATTACTTCAGTAACAGTACTTCATCAGTAACATTTAAATATGCATGCGTGTGTGTGTGTGTGTGTGTGTGTGTGTGTGTGTGTGTGTGTGTGTGTGTGAGCGTGTGTGCGTGCGTGTGTGTGCAGGGGCGGATCTAGAAAATAATTTTTAGGGTGGCAAAGGGGTGGCATGGCGTCTATGACCAAACAAGCCCCCATGCATAGTTTTTGGGGATTTATTGTCTGACATGCACAGTTGTGTTCACAAATATTGCATTACCATTAAGTAATCATCTATACAGTTTAAAATGAAAAATAAATAACAACATTTCAATATCCATCATGGCACCAAGTCAATACACAATATAAAAAACTTCAACAGGTTGTAAATGTTTCTGAGCTTGTATCATTAAAGAAGACATACGGATCTATTAATATTACATAGGCTACTCAGATGATATAAATCAAGTTTTAGTGCAAGTTTAAGAGTAACACTTTTGAATTTCCTAACATTAGAAAGAAATACAATAATATCAAAGCATTGAAACTGGATCAGTTTTGAAAACAATGTTTGATTTTCTGTTATTACCAGAGGTGGGGATGTCTGTAATCACCCAGAACACAATATCAATAGTCTAGCAACACCCCAGAAACTGCATAGCAAGAGCCTAGCAACCACACAGAATATCCTAGCAACCAACTAGCAAATGGGCAACTAAAATCAGTTATATTATGTTAACAATCAAGAAAACTGCAATACAAGATTCTTACTTAACTCTGCTATACGTTTTCATGATCGGCATCATCTTATTGATTTAATGTTATTGTTTCGTCCGATATGGCAGAAAGGCCTATATTCATGATGAAAGTGGAGCGAGGGGTCACAGAATCGGATCACCAAACAATTACGGGATGAATCTCAAACAGATCCGGACGGGATTAGATTTCTCAGAGGACTTCTGAATAAACCGAGGCTATCTGATTCACGAACAAATGTAAAAACAATTTGTTAGTGAATGGGCTGCACTTGGTGTTTTTGACTCAAAAAGAACCGGTTCAAAAGAGTAATTTGTTATTGAAGCCGACTACACTGGGCTCGCGGTGTGCGCGTGCAACCATCGTGCACAGTTTAGTGAAAGATGGTTTTTTTGCCATTGTTTTCCTTTACGCTGTCATCGCCACGGCTGAAAAGTAGCACGTGAAACACTGCTTACATATATATTTTATTCTGTGATAATTCTGGGGTGGCACAGCTTTTTCTTAGGTTGGCAGTTGCCACCCCGTGCCACCCCGGTATATCCACCCCTGCTAACTGCATGTCTCATCCATGAGTATGTAATGTTAGAGAACAAGTTTTTTGGGGTTTTGAGAACCAGAACCAAACTGACAGAGCAATAAAGCTATACAGTATAGTGAGCCCCTTTATTAAAATACCTGGAGGTGAGAAATAATACAAAAATTGTCATATTCACTCAGTTTTACTTGATATAATAATTCACAAATATCTCAATTACAATTAAGTTGAAATTAATTGTATTCAGCTGTGTTTTAGGCACTAAAACAGTTTATAGTCAACCACATTTTTATATTGAAATAATGAATATTTCTGTGCCACCCCAGGCTGGTTGCTGGCCCCTCCCTGGCCACCCCTATGAAAACATCCTGGCTCCACCACTGGTGGATCCTTGAGAAAGTTGTGGTGATGTTTCAGACAGGCTACCTATATTTGAAAACTGGTGAATGTAGTCCTCTTTTCTAGCACCAAGCTTAGACAGATCAATTACATCATTACTGTCATTGTGTTCTGTGTCCCCTTCCTTTTCAGGATCCACAGAAAGTGATAGTGTTACAAACAGAATAGTCAAAGTTATTTGAACACCCAACCAGGTGAGTGTCAGTCTGTGGTGGCACCTTTGACAGATCTATTACATCATAGCTGTCACTGTTTTCTTCATCTCCCCCCTTTTCAGGATCCATAGAATGTGATGGAATGTTGCCCACCAAAGAGTCAGGGATAGAGGAGAGGAAGGTATCTGGTGCCGGATTGACCAAATAATCATAGTCTTTGGTTCGTGTTTTTTTCCTTCCAGATTTCCTCTCATTGCCTCTCCCTCTCTTTCTCATCACTGAGAGGCTGTATGTTTGCTTAGTAGCTAAATGAAGCCCAGTAGCCATTTCTACTGCAAGTATGTGGTAGCACTTTCCAATGCTGGGACAAGAGCATAATGCACCATTTGTGGTATTCCTAACAACATGAATTGTTTCATCTGAGGGACTTTTTACAACAAAAACTCTCAATGATGTATTCAGGCTTACAAGACCCATTTCAGTGACTGTTTTTGCCAAGGATGTCTGCGATGACATGAGTTTGGGTCTTTCAACTTTACATGGCTCATTTTCTATGGTGGACTTGACCCTCCTGATAATATCTTCCAAAGGAAGAAA
Source organism: Schizothorax lantsangensis (assembly GCA_027422415.1). Lineage (NCBI taxonomy): Eukaryota > Metazoa > Chordata > Actinopteri > Cypriniformes > Cyprinidae > Schizothorax > Schizothorax lantsangensis. Next base: position 8,909 of record JAPDDO010000395.1, read on the forward strand.
AGAGGGCATTTGTAAATCTTTCACTGCTGAACATAGATTTTGCTTGTCCGCATAATTACCCAAGCCACATTTGGCTCTTTGAAATTCAAAGAGGAAGTAAGACTGCATGTAATACAGTGAAAGAACCATGGCGTCCACTGGAAGTCCCCACCATTCATTTTGGTTTTTAATCATTTTGTTCATGCTCTCACTTATGTTGTTTGTTGGGGCTTTGTCTTTGAATGCTGTAAACTGTTTTGTGTAAAATGCAGCTGTGTTTTCAAAAATATCTGATTTTAGATGCTGGTCAAAGTAGCAGAGGAATTCCTTTGACCATCCTTGGGCAAATGCATGCTAACTGGCCTCAAATTCACCTGGAGAGGTGGAATCAATCAGCTGTTCAACATGGTCTTTCAGTACCTTTACATCATCCCTTTTCCCCCCATGTCCCTTTACCCAGTGTTCAACATCTCGCAAGATGTGGTTGTGGTAAAACACTATGCTTTGTGTGGTAAAGTTTTTTTTCAAAGCAGCCACAATTCCCTTTTCCCTGTCAACTGTAAACGGTATTTTTTTCAATTTTGTTGAGTCCATTCCAAGCTTTCCTAAAATATCAGTCAAAAACTGCTCATGATTGTGCATAAATTTCCGTTCATGTAGCATGAAGCCAACAGGAAACACTGGGTCGTTGACCAGTGCAGTGTTTCTCATGGCCAGAATAGACACATAAAAATCCCCCATCTCAAATGTTGTGTCATAGCTGATGATTTGAGAGTGTCCAAATTTCACAGATTCTTCCAAATTGGCACATGCTAAATCAACAATGTCTGGCATTCCTGCATACATAAGAAGGTCCGGAAAAGCTGTAAAATGCCAAATAAAACCTGGCAGCTGGTATGCCAATTCATGGAGACTAAATATTTCATCGTGTGAAATTCTGTCTTTACACCTCTGGGCATACACAGTGTTCTGGACCTGCTTCAGGTTCCGTGGGCAGTTTACTGGCATTTGCCCCTGATCATTGGTGCTTGCTTTAGCGAAGGAGCTTGCCCTTGGTCATGGAGAAGTATGTCAGAGAACACACGTTTTTTGGTGGGAATAAATGTTCTATTTGTTTTGGCGTTTCCATGCTTATGTGGAATATATGCAGTTTCATCCCCATGTAGTGTATTAAATAGAAATCTGCAGCCAACTGTTTGTCATCCCCTACTAGAGAGTAAATGCTCTTTCTGAAAACTGGGGACCCTTTAACAGATTGGGGAGTTCTGATGTTATAGTAACGTTTCAGAACCTTTCCTCCATATTTTTTTATATTGTGATAATTAGAACCCTTTTGTTTCCATGTCATTTGGTCATACCGAAAGTCCATGTTACAATCATCAGACTTTACACTTTTAAAAGGAAAGACATCACCACCTTTTGGATGCAGTGGTGGTTCTGTAGAAATAAAATCTTTGTAGCATTCAGCATTGCTAAGAATTGCTTCTGCTTCCTTCAGTGTAAACTCCGATTGTTTTTGCATTAAAGCCATTTTGCTGCCATTCACAAGCATCGATGCAATGTTTGTTTATTTGTATACTGTGCAGCTGTGGTATGTTTGATTGTTAAAGCAAAAAAAACAAAAAACAAATCTGGAGTATATAATATAGTGCCCTAATTAGGTTCTAAGAATGTTTCCCATGGAAAATTGTAAATGTAAAGACTTTTTTTTAAAGAATGTTTAACAAGTACTGCACACAATGGCACAGTTTAACATAGGCAAGGAACTACTGTCAAAGCCAAGCAACAGAATAAAGAATGCTTGAAAAGCTGTCTGGTAGTGAGTTCATTTATAGTGATGTTCAAAACAATCAGTTAACGGATATCAGATGATTACATCCTTTCGTAATTTAGCAATTAACATGCTTACATATCTGTGATTGGTTTAAGGTAATCATGTGACATTAACTCGTTGGGGTCTGAGGGTGTTTTGGGGCCCTTCATAAGTTTTCACTTGCCCTTACATTTGTGCTTTTTTTCAGTTGTTTATAAACATATTAATGGCTAAAGTCTCATTTCACTCTGTTGAGCACAAACTGTGCTAGAATAATATGCAGTCAACATGTATGTACATGCTTGCATTTTTGAGACAATAATGTTTATGCATGGTTCACGAGTTCACACTTACATATAATAAATAGAATAAAGTTTAAGCGTATTTGGCGTGCTGTCCGAGGGGAGGGCTCCGAGCTTGGAATTTTGGCCCGAACCCAGAGTACCCCCCCTACAGATTAGGACAGGAATAGTTGTAAGTGCGGAGAAGGGGTGGCGGAGGGATGCCGGAAAACTGCCAATGAACAGAGGTAAGTCTGCTGTGTATATATACACACCTCTTATCTTGTTAACTGGGTTGATTACTGATTGTTCTCCTCTTGTGTTAATTAGGTTAATTATCTGAACGTGCTCCTCCCGAACTTTGTTAATAAAACATCATTTCAGGAGTTCACACTTACATATAATAAATAGAATAAAGTTTAAGCGTATTTGGCGTGCTGTCCGAGGGGAGGGCTCCGAGCTTGGAATTTTGGCCCGAACCCAGAGTACCCCCAAAAAGCAACATGGCAAAGGACAGCCGCCCGACGAATAACCCCCCCAAAATGAGCGCCGAAAATTTGGCGGGCTGGCGTTTCAGGAAGAAACTTAGTCTTTTGACCGGGAGGGCCCACTCATACTCCGACGGGAGCAACTCACGGCGCTGGGTGAAAGGGCCCTACCAGCCGATGGCCGAGGAACAGCGTGATTTGGGGTGCTTGATCGGGAGGACTCATACCGTTTCTTGACGGGAGCAACTCGCGGCGTCAGGTCGGTGAGCCCTACCGACCGATAAAAGGAGGAGCAGCGTGTTTGGGTTGTCAGACCGGGGGCCCGTACTGCCTCCAACGGGAGCAGCTCGCAGCGCTGGGAAGATGGGCCCCACTAGCCGATGGACGAGGAGCAACGTGATTTGGGAAGCCCGATCAGGAGGGCTCACACCGCTTCTCTGACGGGAGCAGCTCACAGCGTCAGACGGGTGAGCCCTACTGGTCGATGACGGAGTGGACGGGCTTGAATCGACTGACCGGGAAGGTCCACATAGTTTTGACGGGAGCAGCTCGCAGCGTCTGATGGGTGGACCTTACCGGCCGATGTACGGTTGAAATCATTTTGAAGTGCCGGCCGCAAGAGCTTGGTGGCGTCTGATGGGAGTTCAATACTCATTGCATCATTCGTGTAAGCCTCGTTGGTAGACGGACGGAAAAGCCAATGTTTTCCTGACCGGGAGGCACTTGCAGCATCTGACGGGAGCTCAATACTCACTGTGTCAGACGGGTAAGCCTCGTTTGGTAGACGGACGGAAAAAACAATGTTTTCCTGACCGGGAGGCACTTGCAGCATCTGACGGGAGCTCAATACTCACTGTGTCAGACGGGTAAGCCTCGTTTGGTAGACGGACGGAAAAAACAATGTTTTCCTGACCGGGAGGCACTTGCAGCATCTGACGGGAGCTCAATACTCACTGTGTCAGACGGGTAAGCCTCGTTTGGTAGACGGACGGAAAAACCAATGTTTTCCTGACCGGGAGGCAGTTGCAGCGTCTGACGGGAGCTCAATACCCACTGTGTCAGAAGGGAAAGCCTTGTTGGTAGACGGACGGAAAAGCCAATGTTTTTCTGACCGGGAGGCAGTTGCAGCATCTGACGGGAGCTCAATACTCACTGTGTCAGATGGATAAGCCTCATTAGTACATAGACGGAAAAGCCAATGTTTCCCTGACCGGGAGCGCTTTTGCAGCATCTGACGGGGAGTTCAATACTCAGAACAGTTTATGAGGATTACTTTGCGTAATTGTTTGACAAATCCAATAAGCTGCTTCTGATGACACATCAGAAAATCTTGGTGCTGCTTTGCATCTGAAAGTTAAGCGCACGAAAAAATAGAATTTCCTGTGCCAGCGTACCCCAAATAAGTGCCATGAATCTGGATGGATAGACCTAGTTTTGAAAGCTGAGGTGATTTCGACTTTTGCCAGCCAAGTGCATGATTTCATCATATTTATTGCATGATCAATGTCCTACTATTGAGAGAGATTGTCAAGAGGAATCGAGGTGTTTTATGCTTGAAAACAGGGAGTTATGCGGAGCTGACAGATCGGTTAGAAGGTGTTTCTTACCCAATAATTTTCCTAGTAGCCACTCCAATGGGCTAAAGCGAAATGGAGAAGGCGGGGCATCGAAAGGGCTGATCATGAACCCTCATTTAATTCACGCCGCCTATGGGGAAATCTGAACAGATTATTTCCGTGAAACGACTGAACGCAGAAAAATGGCAACTTTTGATGTCCACATTCAAGGATTTACAATTGCTGTAGCATTTCTGTCATAAAGAAATGGCCATATAATAAAAATTAAGTGGACATTTGAATTGAATGTGGAGAAGCCGAGTTATGTTGGACAGTTTTGAAAACCATTTCAGAGACATGTTCTTAATTGTAACTCATATAACATATATGAGGTTTGAGAACCACTGCCCTAATGGGCCTCTCAAGGTGGAAATGAGAAAGAATGTTAGGAGATTTAAAAAACATGTTTTATTTGTAATTTATTTAAGTAAATAGTGCACATCAAAATATAAATAATGAGTGTCAGAGGCTTATTTTTGAGCACATTGTTGCACATCCTTGTGTCATTTTTGGAAACAGTTCATCTGAAACTGATGAACATCACATGTCTGTCATGTGTCCTGTCTTTCACCATGCACTGCTTTAAAGAACACAGAACTAGTAATGCAGCCACATTCCTATAAGACAAAGTAAATGATTGTTAGCATATATTGTGCAGAGTACAATACCAGTAGCACACATACATAACCCATAGGCAAATAATAAAAATACTAACATATGGCTACTTAAAATATTAATCACCAACCACCATACAACAATAGTATTAGTCAAGTCATGTCAAGTCACCTTTATTTATATAGCGCTTTTAACAATACAAATTGTGACAAAGCAACTGCACAATATCAAAATGGGAAAATAGTATCAATAATGTAAAATGACAAGATTAAACACTCAATTTTCAGTTAAAGGCATTTCATTATTGAATTCAGTGATGGCATCGTCCAGCTCAGTTCAGTTCAAAAAGTTTCTGTTCAATCAAGTCGACGATATTGCTGGAAATGAAGTGTCCCCAACTAAGCAAGCCAGAGGCGACAGCGGCAAGGAACCAAAACTCCATTGGTGACAGAACGGAGAAAAAAACCTTGGGAGAAACCAGGCTCAGTCAGGGGGCCATTTCTCCTCTGGCCAGACGACACAGCAGTTCAATTCCAACTGCTGCAAAGTCAGATTGTAAGGGCTCAACTGGTTCCAGTGGTCTTTTAGAACTGAACTGAGCTGGACGATGACATCACTGAATTCAATAATGAAATGCCTTTAACTGAAAATTGAGTATAAAATAATGTCTTACAATGACAGCTGCAGTGTGAAAACCTTGTCCCACGATGTTTTTGCACAATTTTGGACACAGAAGACCACCAAATGTGAATAAAATATTCCATGGAGGGATTTATGAAATATGTAACAATAAATACAGTGAGTAACTCGAGGGTTTACAGATCACGGGAGAAGTCTGATATTACGGTGGGTCATCACGATCTATCACGTGACTCTGTAGAACTGCTGTGTGTGATATGAACTCCGAGGAAGTGTAGCGTAGCTGGTATTGTTTTACTAATCCTGCATTGTTTTATGTTGAAAAGAGTTGAGGTTTGCCACTGACTTGTTTCTCTGCCTAGAACGCAACTGAAAGCTTCTTCAAGCGTCTCCATATTTGAAAAACCACAGAAAATGATGCATATATTTTTATAGCTGGTCTATTCGCACGGGATTAGTATTACCTGAGGTCATTTCTCTGGAATCTTTACTGACATTGTCCGTAATGATTACTGAGATGGTGCATTTGGACGGGACTAAAATAACTGAGAAGGTTTGGTAATAATTACTTTACCCCAGCTCTCCATGTTAAACTAATCCTATCCGAATATAGCGCTTTAGTCACTGAAACCTAAAGATGTCCGAGTTCCGCCCCCTGCTACTGATACTCGACTGCCATTGGCTAGTCTGTGTTTGAGGGGAGGGGCTTACTATAGATAAATTCTCTTCTTCTTTGCATTAAATGGCGGCTGGCAAAACAACTTTAAGCTGCATTACCGCCACCTACTGTACTGGAGAGTGGAACACACTTGGAGAAAGCTGATTTACAAACAACACAAAACAAAATCCTTAAATTCAATTACCAGTTTCATGTTTCCCTATTTAATACTGATAATGATTTAATGTTTAATGTCCGTTTCACAATCTTGTCAATATCCCATATTTGTTCCTCTTATTAATTGTTCTTCTTTACACGCCTACCTTTCCTTGTATATTGTGCCCTTTATTTAGTTTTCCCATTTCATCTGCCACTGCTTTTTCCCTTCAGCTTCATTTATCTCCTTGACTTCTGATTTACTCTAATATCAATATCATGATGCTTTAATGCCTCCTTTACCAGTTTATCATCGACTTCATTCTCTTTCACTCCAACATGTGCAACATTGTTCAGTCTAAAAACTACTTGTAAAATTTCATTTTCTATATCTTGTCTTGCTGAGGATACACCACTCTCTAAACTTTCCAGAACTGACTGTGAATCTGTTCACCATTGTTGAGGTTGATACGCTGAATCTTGATATCTGTGTGTGTCTACATGATCCTGTCCAAATAATTTCTGCATAACTTAATGTTTAAAATATTGAAGCAGGACAAAATTTCATGAAGTGCTATTCTCGGTCTACTATCCACACGTTTCTGGTGGGCGCTTCTGTAAAAAAGAACGTGGGTAAAACTTCCGGTGAGGCGGCGGAAGTAGTATACCAATGGTATTTTGTGTGCTAATTAGCGAGAAGGCCAAGTATTTTCCGGATTATCTACTTTGTAAAGTTGCAAAAGATGTCGTTACGGCGCTCAGTTACAACATGTGCTGTTGGCGGTTGTACATACAACCGGACTAAACTAATTCAGTGGCTCAAACGTGAGTGTTTTGAACATAAGTCTAAAACTCTGCCTCTGGATGAGATCAGTGAATCAGGACACGACATGGTGATTGAATCATCAATAAATAACCATCATCATCTGATCAGTTTGTCTTCACACAATCTTTGCTATAATAAATGTGCTTCAGAAACACACAGTTACAGCAGCCAGAAAAAACACTAAAGTTAAAAAGTCAAGGTTCAGGAACCCAACTAAAGCAAGCGCTTGCCTCCATAACGGTGACTGCAAACTTTATTATTTTCAATAAAACAGTGCTTAGGCTTCCTGGAGGCTAAGTGAGGGCTGCCCGTGCAGGGCCAGTGCTAAGGGCCCAACGTTTTGCCAATGAGCAAATTCTCAGGGGCCCCGTGCTGGCAGCCCTAAGTGGTGCAGTGCAGGCTTGTTTGCAGGGGTGCCCTTGAGCAAGGCACCAAACCCCCAACTGCTCCCCAGGCGTCGCAGCATTGGCTGCCCACTGCTCCGTGTGTGTGTTCAAGGAGTGTGTGTGTGTGTGTGTGTGCACTTAGGATGGGTTAAATGCAGAGCACAAATTCTGAGTATGGGTCATCATACTTGGCCATATGTCACGTCACTTTCACATTTTTCCATTATATCACACACCATTCATTCTGCCTTCCTTCTGTACAATGAAGTGCTGTGGAGATTGCTATCAGTTCTGTTGTAAACACTTGAATAAGATCTGTTGTTCTTTTGGAAATGCTGATATTGTATTTATGAATAAAAAAGGCTGCAGCTGTTCTTCCAGATTTAGGATCTTTTGAACCATTCGTGAATATCTGAATCATGTTGTTGTATACTTGACTAACATATTGTTGTTCAGCTGTTTTTATCGGCAGGTTTGATTCCTTCTTATCTTTATGTAAAAATAGCTCTATTTCTGTCTTTGTGAATAAACAAGGAGGTGTGGATGAAATTGTCTATTAACTTTGAGTATGAATACTAAATGTCAATTTATCATCCATCCACATTCCTAAAAATCGTATAACCTTACTTGTTCCAGTTCTTGGCCATATAATTTTATACTCACTTTATTATTTTTCCTCCTTTTTGTGAAACAAATAAGCTGTGTTTCTGCAGTTGAAAACAGAAAACCCCATGTAGACGTGAAGCGTGTCTGCTGTGTTTAGCTCGTGTGAATGTGGACAACATGAAAGTCGTATGGTTGTAGTCTTAGCATCCTCCTCTCGATGCGAGAGCATGGTTATAGACCGCAGGCCAGAGAGAGCTTCCAGCAGTTTATGATCTGTGATTAAATCAAACTTATAAAGCTGATAGTTCCGGTCCTTGATTCTGATTGGTTGAGCTGCGTTCGAAGCTGTTGTAAATTACTCTACAAACACACACCTTTGTTTACGTCTGTGTGTTGATCAGCAAGCACTGTGTTGCTACCACAACCGTTTCTGAGGAACTACATTGTTTGGTGGAAGAATATTGTGATATCATAAGAATAATGATTCAGTGAGTCGCTGGAAACACCACACGCTGGTCAGAAAACTCAGGACAAACATGCATAAAAACAGCTTTTACAAACAAATTCAAATGTTTTATTGAAAGTGTAATCTATTAAATGCAATTAATGAATAATTTAATTCCATTAAACGTGAAGTGTCTGTATAATACGTGTTTTTATTGACGTGAAATTGTAGCACAAATATCAGTACTTTTAATAACAGTTATTACTGGAGTAGATTAATAAATTACATTGAAGATGAATAAATGCATGAAGTAAAACACAGAATGAAAACAGAAAACAGATGAAGACCCAGTCCCAGTGAAATCTCTTCACAATCCTCTGATGCATTCAGTCCTTCATTCTGTGATTGAGCAGCAGTTTCTCTGCAGAAATACACAACAAAATATTCTGAATTATAAATATGTGTTACTTACTTTGAGCCGTTCTCTGTTGATCTTCATCTCTGCTCTTTTCCACACTCACATGTGACCAATAAGCTAAAAAGAGAAAAGAACATGTTTGTTTGGAAACTAGTTACAATTTTAAAGATACATGTGTATTTTTTATTTCAGAATGAAATCACTTACATTGTTAAGAGTGTTGACAGTCTGTGTAGTTTGATCATGATGACAGTTACAGGTTAGAAAAAAAAGGCAAAACACAGAACCAGAATAAAAGGCAGATAGTAAGCAATGAACCAATGAACAAAGAAAAACAAGCAGGAAAACAGATGATAAGACAATGATCATGAGCAAAAACAAAATAAAACAACAAATCAGACAGATGTGATGATTATTTATGAATGAATGAATGAATTAATTAATTAAAAAAGGCATGGCAGTTTCCCAATTCTCCCCCAGCTTGGCAAATAGCATGGCAAAATACAAATCTGTAGAAGAAGAAATCATGAATGAAATCACACAACTGATCATGTGACCCTCAACACAATCACACTCAAAACAGACGGTTCGTTCTTCACTTGATACATCTGAGATGACATGAAATGACAAAATAATGTAAAATAAATAAATAAATAAACACTTGAAAATCACCTCTGCAGCATCTGAAAAATAAAGTGAATCAGAAACTGAAGTGAATCATTTGCACAGCAGCAGATCAGAAAGTGAATCAAACACAAGTGAATTCTTCTCAACTTTGGCTGCGTCTTCAGCAGGGTTTGTGGCTCAATTAAACAGATTTGTCTTTATTTGAAATATTGATTATGACTGAATGTAAGTAAACAAGTGGACAGATCTCTTACCAAGCACCATCTGAGCTTCTTTGGGCTCAATTCAATTTAAAATCATTTTTGGCATCCCGTCCTTTAGCCAAGCCCATTCCTCAAAACTGCAGACAGACAAATAATCATAGGCATTAAAAAATGGCTTAATTGTAAAAAATCTTTTTATACTTGTTGGAAAAGATTAATTTCTATCACTGCTGTGAACTGACCACCTCACAGAATATGAAGAATATCAAAGTCAGCTGTCCACGGTGGACCAAGCCCTACCAGCATAATAACACACTCAGCAAAATATTGGCTAATTATCGTTATCGAAAAGAAAATATCGAGATATAATTTTGTGTCAATATGGCACAGTCCTAGCTGCCAGCCGTTCTGTTCAATTGATCTATCGGTAAGCCCCGCCCCCCTTAGTTACTGTTGCTCCCTCGGACAAACAAACAGAGCTGCTCACTGTCTTACAATGACAGTGTAAACCTGGAAAGCTGTAGTGAAAACCTTGTCCCACCATGCTTTTGAACAATTCTGGACACAGAAGGCCACCAAATGTGAATTAAATATTCCATGGAGGGATTTATAAAATATTTAAAAATAAATACGGTGGGTAACTCGAAGTGAGGGTTTACAGATCACAATGCAAATGGGAGGAGTCTCATATTAAATTAATTACGATTAAATTAATTTGCATTTAACCAGTTTAATATGGAGAGGCACTAGACCTTCGTTTATGTGTTTTTGACCCACACTGTACAAGACGCGAGAACAGTCCGCTATTTAGGTTTGTACGTTAGCATGGACTCACTAACGTTAACGTTAGCTAGTTTTAGCCAGAGATACCTTGCTGAAGCACACGATAACATTAACGTTCTGCTTGAGCAGATGAAGATTGTAACTTAATGAGTGTATGACAAGCAGAAAATGAACGTTTTTGTCTTCATTTGTATTGGGGTTGAATACTTAGGGACATTTTGCTCTGTTTTGTTTGGGTTTAGGAAATGTAATAAAGTAAATGATATTGCTCATCCTCTCAGAATACCTGGAATCAGTGTTATAAGTACCACAGACAAGTAGTTTTTACATTTCTGAAGCATAAACCCCATAAAACCGATGCGAGCTTCAGATCTTCCAATGTTTCTCTATGGAGCTGAAACCTAAAGATGTCAGAGTTCTGCTCTCCATGCAACTGATACTCGACTGCCATTGGCTAGTCTGCGTTCGAGGGGAGGGGCTTACCGATAGGTCAGTAGAGTGGGGGGGAACTATGACGTCACAATCAGCGGATCGGCTGTTTGCATGAAACTGGTTCCTCGACAAAAAGCCAATAGGATTTTCCCATAGGCTTTTGGATTATCGCAAAAAATAAGCTCTGTGTTCAATCACAGTTCATGAAACTTACACGTTTTGTCCATCAAGATAATCTTTACAATGTAATATAACTTTGATGAATTTTGAAGCCTAGATAAAAGCGCCAGAACTGAAAAGCTAAACTTAGGCTATAAACGAACTAAAGCACCACGTTCGCTCGCCTTCAACATCACCACATCACGATACCGACAACTCTCTCAAACTTATTTTTAACGTTCAGTGAAACATATTTACTCTGTATATGAATTTTAATCCACGCTACATGAACCGTTTCATAAACTGGAATAAATACAAAACTAGAGCCAAACTAAAACTGAAATGAGACAGTTGTAATAATGAATAAATTAAATAATCTTAACTAAAGGACATTTGAAAGCATGTATTTCTGTACATTTCGAAATAAGGTGCATTAAAAGTCAATAAATCCTTGATTATATGAATATTTTAATTAAAAACGTATCCCCACATAGGCTACTATTCAATACAATTCTAGTGCATTTAATCTATTAAATAACTGCAGAGTGAGCGAGTTTTTGGATATGGTAAGATTAAAGTGAACAAAGTACCACATTTCAGCTCTCATTTTGTTAGGGTGGGTACACAAAATGTTATTTTATCCTTGCTTCTAGGAAATCCTCAATCTACAGTATATGCTTTCTAACAGCTTCATGTGGCCGCAAACATTTAATTTTAATGTGGCTTTAAGCACTACGCATCATTAAAGTTTCACTTTCACCACGTAAAGCTGGTAAATGTGGTGTTTACATGTAATAATCGTAATATGAGTTTACCTTATGGTCTGAACCCAGAGTCTCCGCATCAGTGAGTGATAAAACAAGCATCTTTCCTCTGAAGACTTGTGTCGCATTTCGGGGCAAAGCAAAAAAACAATGTCGAACAACAATATAAAATGTGGGAAACTATTCATTGGTTATTCTACAATTAATTGAATGAAAAATTATACTACAACTGGAAAATACTGTAAATTGATAAACTGTTTTGCGTGATGACGTTTAATGTCTCCAACAGCGCATGTAGTCCCATTTAGCAACCGTCTTTTTTAAGAAACATAACAGTTTTAAAAAATCACGAGTGTGGTGTAACTGGTGTGTTTTATGTCGTAGAATAAAACGTGAAAGTATCTTGGGCTTGTGTAAACCACGGACCTTATTTAAGGGATTTAACCAAAATTCCATTCAAAAAACCCATTGACTCTGGGATGATGGAACCGGAAGTGCTCAAATGCTAACTCGCTTACGGGTTTTAGCCTACAAAGTGACATCATAGTCCCACCACGCATATGGTAACTGTTATACAGCATTGCAGGCTACAGCGCCATCTATTGGATTTTGCTGATATTGCATCAAATTATTTATTTTGGACCAACTACCTCACGGGCTGGATGAGAGTGCCCAGCAGACCATAGTTTGCCCACCACTTTGATTTTTGTTCAGTGAATATACTGTCATTAAAACATTTTACTACTCAGAAGAAAAGAGATATTTCAGAAAGTAAATATTCTGGCAGCTTCTTTCACTGAAGGAGATCCCATAATAATTGAATATGTCTTTACTGTAGTTTAAATAAATATATTTGATTAAATGCTTAATGATTAATATCATATTTTGTAATGTCAGAAACTCTCCTGAAGCTGATTTCAGTCGATTAATAGATTTTATTCATGATTCATGCATCATTCAGACATTTCACACATTCATTATCAATTAAAATATGATCTCAAGATGATTTGGCATTGTGTTTTATTTCAAACAATAGAGAAAATCACATGAATGATAAGATATAAGCCTGATTTGATAGTAATAATACAAGATTGATTTTAATCAGCACAAGAGTTTGAGAAAAGCACAGAAACACAGATCATCAATCACTGATCTGACTGTCTAGATGAGGATTCATTACACACATTTATTCTGATTGATGTTCATATTAATGTCATGAAGAGACTCTATAACATCTCACTGTTACTGATTCATCATGCAGCTCAAAGCATTATGGGTAGAATCTCTCATCACTCTCACACAGTTTCACTGATGATCTAGAACCAACATTAAACCCAGCATACAGCGGCTGAGTGAATGTGGTCTGGACTGTGTGGATGAGGCTTGTGTCAGAGACGCTGTAGAAGGACAGAGTTCCTGCACTGTGATCCACATACACTCCTATTCTCCTGATATCCTCCTCATCAAACACTGCTATTCTAATGAAATCATCATCATCATCATAATAATCATCATCATAATCATACTCTCCTATACTCCTGAGATAATGAGCATCCTCCTCAGACACTCCTGTTTCTCTGAAATCTGCATAATCATACACTCTTATGGGCTCTACAGGAAGCTCAGTCCATATGTTATTGTGTCTGAATGAGTAACTGGAGGGAGAGCACTCCAGACTCCAGGACTGATCATTACATCCAAACTCACCACGACCCTTCCTGCTGATGCTCTTATATGACACTGATATAGACACATCTCCACTCCACTGCAGCTCCCAGTAACAGCGTCCACACACACACTCTCTTCACACAATACCTGAGGAAACTCATCAAATCTGTCTGGATGACCAGGATACTGGTGATCTGTGTTAGTGTTAGTTATCACGCTGTCGCCGTTAGACAGACGGAGGAGTTTATTCATTGTGTTCGGATCCAGAGTGAACTGATGGGAATCTGATGGACATAAAAAACATCACAATCAGGAATTATGAATGAATTCAATCAAACACATGATCTTTAATATAAGACTATAAAATCACTAAATATACTCTCATCCAGCCCTGCACTAAACCTAAACCTGTGTCACAGAACACATTCTGATACATATGCATATAAGAGATATCAGAATATGTTAACAGTTTTATATGAGAATATTTGATCATTGTTATCAGAGTGTTAAAATGTTGATAAATCTGACTTCACACCGGCTGAATGTGGAGGATTGATCTGATCACTGTCCTTCAGCGCTGAGAAACCAAAAACACATTTAACCAGTGACCTGTTCATTCAGAGCCACACGAAACACAGTTCATTCCTCCATCAATACTGCTTTACAGTTCATTTAGTTCTGCATTCTGTGTTTTATCATTCAATACCAGTTTAACATACAAAATCATGTCTAATATAATGAATTAATAGAAACTTATATATATATATATATATATATATATATACAGGGTTTTTCCTGGCACAAAATGAGATGGAGGAGCTGGGCGGTATACCGGTTCATACTGAATACCGGTGTTTATTTTTTTACGATAGGAATTTTTAAAATACATAGGTTTGCTTTTGACATTGGTGTGGACATAACATCCCCCCTAGCCCCCCCACCACATCCCACATCAGAGCGCTGGGTGTCTTTATCACGCATCACTACATTTTAATATTAATCGACCCAGGATGATTCTGAAAGAAAACTCTGCTGTTGCTGTAGTAACGGAACTTTCATGCACATTTGATTGACAGATAAATCGCACGCTCTTATTTCAATGTTTTTTATTATGTGGATATTTCAGCTAACAGCTTGATTTGCACATTCAGTTGAAAAACATTAATTTTATGTTAAAGACTCAGGACGCGTGTTCCAAATCCTGCTGCACCACAGAGTGCCACTTACAGTTATGTTCAAAATAATAGCAGTCCAATATCACTAACCAGATCAATCACTGTTTTTGGCAGAAATTATATTTCTACATGGCAAATATTTTACTAGTAGGTGTGGTAGAGTAATAGAAAACCAACAGACCCAACAGTCATGACATGCATGCTGTTGATTCTGTGCAACTAAATCATTAATTGAAAAGGGCGTGTTCAAAATAATAGCAGTGTGGAGTTTAATTAGAGAGGTAAACCATTCTGTGAAAAAACTGGTGTCAAACAAGTGGCCCTTATTTAAGGACGAAGGCAGCAAATGTTGTACTGTGCATTTCTCTCTGAAAATCTGAGTAAAATGGGTCATTCCAGACATTGTTCAAAAGAATAGCGTACTTTGATTAAAAAGTTGATTAGAGAGTGGAAAACATTTAAAGAAGTTCAGAAAATGATAGGCTGCTCTGCTAAAATTATATCAAATGCTTTAAAATGGCAAACAAAACCAGAAAGATGAGGAAGAAAACTGAAAACTACCATTCAAATGGATCGAAGAATAGCCAAAATGGCAAAGACTCAGCCAATGATCAGCTCCAGGGTGATCAAAGAAAGTCTAAAGTTACCTGTGAGTACTGTAACAATTAGAAGACGCCTATGAGAAGCCAAGCTATCGGCAAGAAGCCCCCGCAAAGTCCCACTGTTGAAAAAATGAAGAGGTTACAATTTGGCAAAGAACACATTGACTGGCCTAAAGAGAAATGGCGCAATATTTTGTGGACTAAATGAAGCAAGATTGTTCTTTTTGGGTCTAGGGGCCGCAGACAGTTTGTCAGACGACCCCCAAACACTGAACTCAAGCCACAGTACACTGTGAAGACAGTGAAGCATGGTGGCACAAGCATCATGATATGGGAATGTTTCTCATACTACATGTTGGGCCTATTTATCGCATTCCAGGGATCATGGATCAGTTTAAGTACATTAAAATACTTAAAGAGGTTATGTTGCCTTATGCCGAAGAGGAAACGCCCTGGAAATGGGTGTTTCAACAAGACAACGACCCCAAACACACCAGTAAGTGAGCAGCATCTTGGTTCCAGACCAACAAGATTAATGTTATGGAGTGGCCAGCCCAATCTCCAGACCTTAATCCAATAGAAAACTTGTGGGGTGACATCAAAAATGCTGTTTCTGAGGCAAAACCAAGAAATACAGAGGAATTGTGCTATGTAGTGCAATCGTCCTGGGCTGGAATACCGGTTCACATGTGCCAGACTCCATGCAACACAGATGTGAAGCAGTTCTCAGAAACCGTGGCTATACAACTAAATGTTAGTTCAGTCATTCACAAGAAAGCTAAATCTTCAAGCATTTTTCAGTTTAAACAGTAAATGTTTGACTTTGTAAAGAAAAATGCAGACACTGCTATTTTTTTGAACAGCCTAATATTCCTTTTTCTTCACTTTCTGTAAAGTAATAACAAATTTGCAAAATTTTTCTTCATGTTTTGATTTAGAATAGAATGTGCAATGTTCCCAATGCATTTGTGTGTATTGAAGTAAAAGTTATTATAAGGATTTTGAGCTTTACTTGCTTTTTTAAACACACTGCTATTATTTTGAACATAACTGTATATAGTTTACCATAAAATACACATTACATGTGACGGGGCTGACGAGACGTGAGACATGCGGATCCAAGTGCAAGCTTTTTATTATAAAACATGGTCAAGACAGGCAGGGTCGGGCAGTAGCAAACAGGTATGGCATGGGCAAGACACAAGAGTAGTCCTTAGGCAAGCATGGGTCGGCGATCGGCAAACTTAATCCAGAGGGCTAGGCAGAGAGAATAATCCAGGAGCACGGGCAGAATCAGAACACAGGAAATCTAATACGGGATACTGGGAAACGCTTCGACTGTAGCTAGGCTAAACAATACTCGGCAGTGAGTGGCAGAGAGTCCAGGGTTTATGTAGTGTGTGTGTGTGTGTGTGATTGGGTGATGGTGATTGTGAGATGGTGAACAGGTGCAAGCGTGATCATAGTGAACAGCTGTGTGGGTGCAGTGAATGATGGGAAATGCAGTCTATGAGTGATCTGTAACTGTGTGAAAGTCCATGTGATGGGAGAGTGACCTCTAGTGGTGAATGAAGCAAAGTTCATGGCCAGGATTCGTGACATTACATTTGTTCCAAATTATTGTTAATGTTCATAATGACTTTATACTAGGCTGGAAGATTATGTATCTTTCCGCACAACGTTTGTCTTTCTGTCTGTATCTAATAATAGCCATAGGTCGCGCTTTCTCTTTCCGTTTGCTCTATTTTGTCAAACACCGTACTTCAAACTCATCAATGCACCTTTGTTAATTCCTGAAGTGACCTTTTATATTTACTGTTTTAGACTGCTGTCTTGAATTGGGTGCAATCCCTGTGAGTTGTTCTAAATGCGGCGCTGCTCTCCTCGTCCGGTGTGTCACTACATTCCTCCCATGTATTAAATGTGTGTCCTTGAAAGCACGCAGTTTTCTAACGTATTTACTTCTTAGGTATAATATCAATGGTATAACCTTTCAGATGTGTCTGAAATTACAAAAACATTTACATATATTTCATTGTTTGATCAAAATTATTGCTAGGGACAATTTGGTAGTCGCTGGATATTGGTAGGGCCAGTCCCTTGCGTCCCCCCCTAATTCTACGCCCCTACCGCAATATGCAATATGTTTGTCGTTTAAACAACATTCGGAACGTGACACTGTTTGAAAGGGGTCTCTTTTCACTGTTGCACTGTGGCGAGGACACAGCAGTATGTGTTATTAAGCGTGAAAGTTCTGAAACTGAAGCTGTAGAAATAGTAGAACGTGATGACACCGAAGAACTCATCCACAATATCCACTGACCGCCACAAATATCCACCGCCCCTGCCATCAGCTCCAGCGTCTCTCACACACGAGCGCGACTTCAGCACTAGATTCAGCAACTTTCAGACCTTTTTAGCATTTTTTTTCCCCATAGAATTTACATACTGACACACCTAGCGACTTTTTTTGGACCTTTAAACCTTAGCTATGGTTCAGTTGGAAGATGTCTCCAGTGCTGCCCCGCGAGCGCGAGATCTTACTCCCGGCGCATTGTCGCCTCTCTCAGCGTCTATTCTGTGCAGCAAGCGGCAGAGAAGCACCGCATTCAGCTGGACGTACCGCAGCAGACTCGTCAGTAAATGAGTACAAAACAGCATTTCCAAGCACCTTATTTGTTGTTTTTTTAGTTTGTTACTCAGACGCAGGCAGTGTGCTGCGTGCACTGTAAAATCTAACAAATGTGCTAACTTAATTATTTTTGTGGACTTTACTTATAGTGCTATTGTTTGTTTATCTTACTGATGTAGATCTATTACGTCATGATCTTAACTGAATCCGAGGATGCAGTCATTCAAACAGCGGCCCCCCGGGTGGTAGCGGGAAGGAAGTGGACTCCATCAGAAGCTGTTCAGAGTGCAAAGTCTGCGCTTCACTTCAGAGATGTGGTTGGACAAGTACAGCATGGGAGGGCAGGGTTCGGACTCATCCCAAAAACTCCTCTGTGGCATAAAGCAAGATCAGTGCACAAGAGACAGCTAGTGGTAGAAGAAGTCAGGAGACAGGAGGAGGGAGAGCGACATGCCAAAGCCGTCTCAATGGCCAAGCAGGGGAGATGGACCAACTGGGATGGCCTGAAGAAGAAAAAGCTCAGCTGGCGTGACATCTGGCAGATGGAGGGAGTGCGGCTGAGTTTTATCATCAGAGCCACATATGACCTGCTACCCTCCCCCCAAAATCTGAAAGGGTGGTATGGAGAAGATCCCACCTGTTCCCTGTGTCAAGTACCTGCATCCCTAAGGCACATTCTATCAGGGTGCACTACAAGTCTTACCCAAGGGCGCTACACTTGGCGGCATAACCAAGTCCTTAGAGAGCTGGCATCAATACTGGAACAGAAGCGAACCACCACAAACAACCTCCCACAAACATTGGCAGGACAGGCCGACTTCACAAATTTCGTACCAGCTGGCCAACATCAAGAGCATCGTACAACACCTAAGGATGCAAGCATCCTGCAGTCAGCGCGGGATTGGAAATTGGAAGTGGACCTTGATAAGAAGCTTGTGTTTTCCCCAGAAATAGTGGCTACAACACTCCGGCCAGACATGGTCCTGTGGTCTCCAACAACAAAGCTGGCATATGTTGTGGAATTAACAGTACCATGGGAAGAGGGGGTTGAAGAGGCTTATGAGAGGAAAAAGAACAAATATTCCGACCTGGCAGCTGAAGCATCCCGGAACGGCTGGAAGACCAGCATCTTCCCAGTAGAGGTGGGATGCAGGGGATTTGTTGCAACAGCTACCACCAGTTTGCTGAGAAAAATAGGGGTGAAGGGTAACTCTCTCCAACAGGCCATCAAGTCCATATCAAGTGCTGCTGAAAAAAGCAGTAACTGGCTCTGGATCAAGCGTAAGGACTCCATCTGGGCAGCAAGGTAGAGACAGATGGTATGCGGTCAGGCTTAGGCCTGACTCAGGGAGAAGGACGCCCTGCCATACAGAGCCCATAAGGGATATAGTGGGTATGGCATGGAGGGGGGTGTACCTGGGACGCTGGGCACACCGTTGAGCCTTCTGAAGATGTTGTGGGCTGCAATCAACGAAACGTCGATGAAGCAGGGTGCCCACCTGATGACCCCAATGACATACCTTACCCTCCTTTTTAACTACTCCACACCGACTGCTACTATCAAGAGTTTCCTACTAAAGGGATTGAAACATCTAGTTCTATTAGCTTTACTATTAAATCTTACTATTTGTGCTAAAAGTATTAGTTACTCAAATATCCCTAGTTAAGGTTACATGATTTGTTTGAGTGCTGTGCAAGCCATGTGACCACTGACGTCATCAGGGTTTGGATTGAGAATTTTCTGATCAACGGCCATCTTGTTTTGTGGAAGACCTCGGCTGATAAACAATAAAACTGGTGAGTATTTATAGATATAAGTTTGAGCTTAATGTTAACGAACTTGATATAATATTAAAGTCAAAGTTAATGGACAAATGCATGTGTTTTATTGAAAATAAAGTGTCAATCAATATACATGTTGTTATATTGTCTATTTCGAGCCACATAAATATATACGCAAAGCTTTCAGTGTTTGAATTACTGACACGTTACAGTGATGAAGCACAGATGAATGGGAAAATAAAGAACGGGACGTGCGTGATTGATATTTTAAAAGAGCAATATGATGGAAAGAATACTGAGCTTGGCACTCGCGCGATGGATCTCAGTATGCTTGTAGCTTCAAAAGACTCAGTTTATGTTTCATTTATGGAGCTTTAATTTATGGAGTGTATATATCCTTGTCCTTCTTTAGGAAAGAGATTTTTACAACAACTTTGCACAACAGTTTGGAGATGTCACATCAACTTGGGTAAAGTTGGTTTTATATTGGCACATTCACAACATTCACACATTTCCGCGTTCAATAACTTTCTAATTATATGTGCAATAAAGTTATTTTTTTGCAAATTCTAATCAGCGACATCATTGTCAACCTACTACATTTTTCACAATCGATCAAATTGGGCAAGTATTGCTTTAATGTCATATTTACTTGTGAATGTCGGCTGAATGTCCAATGTAGTGCGTTTAACCTGTTAACCTGCACCCCCCATATTGGGAATCACAGCTGAAAATGACTAACTAACTTAAAATGGTAACAGCTCCTGACTTCAGTGTGCCACACACACAATTGTGGTGTCTTTGGAAAGAAGACCCTTTGGCCTTTACTATCCATCATCCAGAGTTGATGATGCTCAAAAATATAAAAAGTTATAGACACTGAAGTGCCTTGATAAAAATTGTACCACACTGAATTATTTTTTTATTTCATATAAAAATACATGAAATCAGTCCTGGAGAAATCCAGAAAAGTAATGGGTTGAAAGTCACATGTCTCATGAGTTTATATTTCAAATCTGAAGAAGATACCATGAAAAATGAGATTCCTGCAGACGTTTTTCTAGTCCCCCCCCCCCCCCCCCCCCCCCGTTTGAGGAAAAATATTTACCAAATTATTGAAGAGTTCTACTACAAACTATTTAGTCTTTATACATGCCACTGCAGTTTTTCAATTATAAAACTGTATACAGAATCTTAGACATCGTATCAGTGATTTATTTGAGCACTAGAATAATACCATAATAATAATTTTTGAGTGATGAAAAAAAAACAATAATAATAAAAAAAAATAACTTAATTACATACTGATTTCCTGACATTCAGATGCTCTCCTGCTCTCCTGCTCATACATTAGGTAATCACATGCTGACGATCATTCATACAGATGCAAATCACACTGATGGCTGCCCAATATAGTCAATATTCACATTATAATGGCCTTTTATATAGACTGCATTCACACTGATATCTGTGAACAGTCAGTAATTACACGCTGATTATCAGCCATAGAGATGTTAATCATACTGATACAGGCACATTCTCCACAAAACACGCAAACATATATGAAAACTGCTGAAGAAGAAAAAAAAGAAATATTTTTTGTGCTAAAAAGATCGCTAAGTTACGCCCCCATCAGACGACAGGTGCGTCACAGCGTGCGTCATGCGCCGTCGCGAGGGAGCGCCAGAATTCAAATAAACAATCTTCCGTGTATCTTTGACTTTTTTTTTTTTTGGATGATTTCATTCTGTTTGGAACATTGTCTGCTACAAAATCATGCTGTTTTTTTACCACCAAGACGCTGTTTTTGAGCGTAATTTGTTCCATAACGGACACAAACAATAACTCCCTCAAGAGATGAGACGTAAACAAAGGATTATCGATCTAAATTACAACGTTGTTGTTTCTTTGGACTAAAAGTGCTCGATGGAATGTTGTTCACTGGACCCTTATCTTTCACACTAAACCAGGATTTACAGCAGTGGATACGTTTGAGAGTCGTTATCAGGATGAATATGGTATGTACTGCGGGGTTTTTTTCTACATGTTTTGGTGTACTGCTTACACAAATTTAGCAAATACATTCCTTATAAGCTTTCTATCGAAAAACAGCGATCTGTCGTCGATGCTAGAGGCTTAGACCTTCAAAATGATATATAGTTTGTCAAGATTCATTTTGTCCTGTTTTACTTTATCTGTTTGAAAACAATGACGTGCAAACAAAGAGCTCTCAGTGCGCCCGCGTCCTGGTGCAGGTTAACAGGTTAACAGAGTAATTGAATGCAGAAGACCGAATGTGCCAATATAAAACCAACTTTACCCAAGTATCACATCACAACAGTAAGTGCTTACAGCCTTTTATATACTTTTATCTGCGCCATCATATTACAGACCTGTACCTGCTGGATGAATATGCAATTCGGGAGATACGAAAGGGGATTCCAAAGCAATACATACATATATGAGGTTAGTTTCTTTAATATAATACAAAGTGCATGAGTGAAAATTATGCTAAAGATATTTATCATTTATGTGTTTTTGTTGTTCTACAACTAATCACAGTTCTTTTTTCAAAATCTCTTAATCCTGGCAGGAAAAACAGACAACTTGGAGAAGGTATGTGATGACCCTGCTTGACAAAAAAAGGATGTTTTAAAGGGATACTCTTCCCAAAAATGTAAATTATCTGATCATTTATTCCTTCGCATACTGTCTCAGATGCACATGACTTTTTCTTCAGATGAACACAAACTAGAAAAATAGTCCATCTCTATGAGTCCATATAATGGAAGGGGATGGGACCCTCAAAGTTAATGCTTCAAAAACCATTTAAATACTACTATGTTTCACTTTTTTAACCAAAAATCAATGGTTCTGGTGTACTGTTATACAAGGAAGCATGAGAGAGACGTTGTGAAGATGTCTTTAGTTATTTTATATTTATTCCTCCACTTGGCTCATGAATTATCGTCACAATTGCTGTGTGTGGTTTTTTTCAGCATCAAATATGGACTCACAGAGATTGATTATTTTCCTAAAAATATATGTTTGAATTTATCTGAAGAAAGTAAGTAATATACATCAGGGTTAGCATGGGGGTGATAAATGATGAGAGAATTTATGGACTATACCATTAAATGAAATGGATTGTCAGCTAATTAAAAACAATAAATAAGACATTCTTTACACATACAGAATAACATGGAATCTCATTTTATATACACTTCCCTCTTTTCAGCTCAACAAGTTTGCACAATTTAATTAAGTAAACTTAACAAATTACTTTTTACAGTATGAGACAAAAAAGCACCACATTGTGTAGATGCATGTTGATTTTATCAGATGATGTCACGATTATAAATGAGAGTGACTCCTGGTTCCCTTACGAAAAATAAGTTTATTCAAGTGTGCTATTAGTATACTTCTTTTAAAATAAAAATAGGAAAGTATATTTTTTGTCTACTTTTTATGTACTTCTCAGAAATATACTTAAAATGACATTTAAGTATACTTGACTTATATTTAGAAAAAGTCTAAATATATTTGAGGACTGTAAGAGACTGTTGTGTTTTCATGTTTACGGAAACATGGCTTAACAACAGCGTTCCAGACTGTGCCATTCAGCTCGAGCAGCTAACATGCTATCGAGCAGACAGAGCTCTCGTCGAGGGAGGTAAGAGATGCGGCAGCGGGCTTTGTGTTTACATCAATAATGTATGGTGCCGCGACGCTGTTGTGGTCTGCAAACACTGCTCACCCCTGGTGGAGTTTATGATTATTAAGTGCCGGCCGTTCTATCTACCGAGGGAATATACAGCCATTCTGCTCGTTGCTGTATACATCCCTCCCAGCTCCAATAACAACAATATTTTTATTTTACAACTATTTATTCACCACACATACATATATAATATTTTTTATTTAATTTTTTTTTCCATTTCAAATTTGCACGTCAGACCTATACACACATGATTGTCTGTATTGAATAGTGTTTTTGCTATTTTTGTACATTGCCTATTTGTATATTTGTATATTGTTCTTTTGTTGTCTGTGTCCTGTCCCGTTGCTGTCATTCTGTTGCACTGTGGAGCTTTGTCACTATAACAAATTCCTCGTATGTGTAAACATACCTGGCCAATAAAGCTCATTCTGATTCATTCTGATTCTGATTCTGAATAGGAGTGAGGCACTAAATGATCTGTACCAGCACATCAGTGAGCAGCAGACAGCCCACCCAGATGCTTTTCTCATCTTGGCTGGAGACTTTAATCACGCAGACTTAAAGAGTGTGTTCCCAAAAATTCAACAACATGTTGACTTTCCAACAAGGGGAAATACTACGCTGGACTTTGTTTACACCACCCAGAGAGGAGCATACAAGGCTCTCCCCCTCCCCCACCTCGGAGCCTCAGACCACATCACTGTCATGCTAATGCCTGCACACAGACCGCTCGTTAAAGTCATCAAACCAATACACAAGCAGATACAAGTTTGGCCGGAAGGGTCGTCAGAGGCACTTCAAGACTGTTTCGACACCACTGACTGGAATATGTTTAAGCAGGCTGCCACATACAACAACACCACAGACCTCCAAGAGTACTCAGAGACTGTCACTGCCTACATCACCAGGTGTATTGATGATGTAACGGTCACAAAGACTATCACTGTCTGGGCCAACCAGAAGCTGTGGCTGACAGGGGAGGTCTACAGACTTCTGAAGGCTCGGAATGCTGCCTTTAGAGCTGGAGATGAGGAGGGCCTAAGGACAGCTAGGGCCAACCTATCCCGCGGCATCAGAGAGGCCAAGAGACAGTACTCCAGGAGGATAGCCCATCGTTTCAGCGACAGCAGAGACACTCGGAGCCTGTGGCAGGGGATTCAGACCATTACGGACTACAAGCCCCCACCACAGACCTGTGACAGCACCATCCCCCTGCTGAACGAGCTGAATGCCTTCTTTGCTCGCTTTGAGGCACAAAACAACACCACTGCACAGAAGACTCCACCTCCTCCTGGCGACCAGATGATGACGCTGTCCCCGCAGTGTGAGGAGATCCCTCAGCAGGATCAATGCACGCAAAGCTCCGGGTCCTGACAACATTCCTGGGCGTGTACTGAGAGACTGTGCAGTGGAACTCACTGATGTCTTCACAGACATTTTCAACATCTCACTAAGCCAGGCTGTTGTCCCCACATGCTTCAAAGCTACCACCATCATTCCAGTCCTGAAGAAGTCATCTCCATCCTGCTTCAATGACTACCGTCCAGTAGCACTCACTCCTATTCTCATGAAGTGCTTTGAACGGTTAGTCATGCAGCACATCATGTCTGTCCTCCCCCCCTCCCTGGACCCCTTCCAGTTTGCATATAGGTCCAATCGCTCGACCGATGATGCCATTGTCACTGCCCTCCACCCAGCCCTCACACACCTAGACAAAACGGACACGTATGTCAGATTGCTGTTCATAGACTTCAGTTCAGCATTCAACACAATCATCCCTCAACAGCTCTTTCATAAACTGGTCCAGCTGGGGCTCAATACGTCGCTGTGCAACTGGCTGTTGGACTTTCTGACCGGGAGACCTCAGGCAGTACGGGTCGGCAGTAACACATCCAGCACCATCACACTGAACACAGGGGCCCCCCAAGGATGTGTGCTGAGCCCCCTCCTCTTCACTCTGCTGACCCACGACTGCACACCGTCACACAACTCCAACCGCTTCATTAAATTTGCGGATGACACGACTGTGGTGGGTCTCATCAGCAACAGAGATGAGACAAACTACAGGAGTGAGGTGAGCCGCCTGGCCGGGTGGTGCAGTGACAACAATCTCTCTCTGAATGTGGAGAAGACGAAGGAGATTGTCGTTGACTTCAGGAGAGTGCACACTCAGCATGCTCCTCTGATCATCAATGGTGCGACCGTGGAGAGAGTGAGCAGCACCAAGTTCCTGGGTGTACACATCACAGAGGACCTCTCCTGGACCAACAACACTGCAGCACTGGCCAAGAAAGCACAACAGCGTCTCTACTTCCTCCGCAAACTAAGAAGAGCCAGAGCCCCGGCCCCCATCATGTGCACCTTCTACAGAGGCACTATCGAGAGAATTCTGACTAGCTGCATAACTGTGTGGTATGGCGCCTGCAACGCGTCCTGCCGCAAGTCCCTTCAACGGATAGTGAGAGCAGCTGAGAAGATCGTTGGTGTCTCTCTCCCCTCCCTCCAGGACATCTACAACACCCGTCTCACCCGCAAAGCCCTCAGCATTGCAGGTGATCCCACCCACCCGACACACAACTTCTTCAGTCTGCTACCATCAGGGAGGAGACTGAGGAGTCTCCAAGCCAGGACCAACAGACTGAAAGACAGCTTCATCCACCAGGCTGTCAGGAAGCTGAACTCCCTCCCGTCCTTGCCCCCCCTCCCCTCTCTTACCCCACGCAACACTGAACTCTGACCCACCACCCCAACTACCACCGCCACCACCCACCGGAACACACACACACACACACACACACACACACACACACACACACACACACACACACACACACACACACACACACACACACACACACACACACAGGACACTTGTACAGCATTGGACTGACCTCATTCAACTACCTCTTCTGACAGTCTGAATAAAAAAGACTGCTCCTTGTCACTTTAAATAGATTTAAATTTAAATAAAATAGTCTTGATAAGCTCTTTGCACTACACCATTTATATTCTGCACTGTTTGTTTGTTTGTTTATTTCACTGGTTTGCACTATCTGCCATGTGCCTTATGCCACTTTTATCCATTTTTTTTTATATTATTATTTTTATTTTTATTTCTTTATTTAATGTTTTATTTTTATTTTTTTCCCTACATGTCCTTGTATATTTGTAATAGTTGCATTTTTGTGTATGTATGTGTATATGTATATATATATTTGATTTGTACTTATCAGTATTTTTGCGTTCTACTGTTAGTGTTTAGTGTTATCTGTATGCACCAGGGAGTAAGAGAGTAATGCAATTTCAATTCTCTGTATGTATGTACGGTACATGTGGCAGAATTGACAATAAAGCTGACTTTGACTTTTGACTTTGACTTTGAGCTATACTTGTGCTCCTAGAATCCGTGTTTTCATTGTTATACGGTAGGGGGCGCTAGTACACATCTACTGTACAGAATTTCAAAAAAAAAAACTCAAGTGAAGAAGAAACCAAAACAACATGCTTCCACCTGCGATGATCAGACATCAAACAGTATCAAAACTGTGTAATGTTATGGAATAAAATGTCACCAATGAAGAGGTAATAACGACCCTCAAGCTTTGGGGTGTTGATCGACTCCATCTATGTTTTGATTATCATTCTGAATCCAATTCATAGTCTTTTTTCAGCTTTTTGTTCAAAATGATGTTTACTTCTTAATTTTTTTATTTATGAAACTTACCCACATTCAAGTGTTTAAAAAAATAATGCAAGAAACTAGAATAAAATGTTTTTGTTTACAAGCAGATACTCTGTTCTTTCTTTTGATGTTTTGTATGTTAAGATATTCATATAACAAAATATATACAAATTAATACCTAAATAGGGACATAGTAGTATACTTAAAGTATGATGTGAAGTTCACTTAAAGAAAACTTGCAGTATAGAACTTCTAAACTAGTAGTTTACTGAGACTATACTTCTATAAGCACTATAAGCATACTAAAATGCTACTACAAGTATTTAATTAGTAAGCTCTCAGTATACCTATGTTCAATTTTAGTATAGTTGCAGTCAGGGGCGCCGTAAGGGGGGGAAAAGTTAGGACGATTCTAAGGGCCCGATGATGGGAGGCGGCCCCCGAGGGAGAAACGTGATTTCTACCGAGGGGAACTAGAGCCCTGCATTTCAGCCCGGCCCTGACTGGGCTTCGATCGGGCCAATTTTCACGTCATAGTTCAGACGCGGGCCGGGCCTCCGGCCTGTTTTAGGCTTCTCCTTATGTTTATATTTTAGAAATCCATCAATTAGTGATGAAAAAAATTGCCGCGCTGGTGGAAACAACACGAGACCATGCTGCCGCTGCTGTCAAGAGCGGCTCGACGGTGTTTGGAGTCCCGCAGCAGCAGAGAGCCGTCATCCAGCTGAATAGTTCTGCTTCAAATACACAATAAAGCTTGCCATAAAGCCCCAGCAAAAGTAATTAACATGAATGTGTCAGGGGGAAATAGTAAGGAGATATTTGAATTATTTACTAATAAACTAGTGTTTTCTGTGTCAGTGTCACAAAGATGAAGAATCAGATGAAGATCCTGACTCGCCATCTCCTCATTAGACGCGCCTTTAGAGAGAAGTGCATCTTCACGGATTATAATGAAAGAGTTTTTGTTTTCGATTTGATTTATTTCGTTAAGTAGTAATTTAAAGCTTTCTATAGATATATTTATCATGTCTGTGAGTCATGTATTCGCTGACTTTCGGTTCATTTTTGTGAAGTGCTCCTGTTCAAGACGAGACAGCACATCATTGTTTTCTTTATTTTATAAAATTATTTTATATATTCAGGGCTCTAGACTGCGACCAAAATGCGACCATTTTTTGAGAGTGTGCGAGTAAAAATTTGACGTGGTCGCACTTGTGCTAGTGCATGGTCTGCCCTGCTCCAAAGCGCGCGCGCTGCCAGCCGCAGCACATTGTAGCAGGAGAAAGATTTCACTGATCAGGTGCGAGCGCTTCAGTAGAGCCTGGTTTCACACCGCACGCTAAGCAGAGCAGAGGCAGCGCAGAAGCGGCGCGTATGCAGAGCGAGAGCAGCGCGCGCCCATTGTGCTTTCACTCGTCATGTCAGCACAAGCGCAAAGGAGCGCGCAGCAGAGGATTTGGTTTTCAAAGTAAAGTAAAAGACCGCTTCTTAAACCAGAGAAGGTGAACATGTTGGTATTCTTGTAGAGAAAACATACAAGTCCTGTCAGCGACAGCCAGTTTAGTTTGACTTTTTGTTTTCGTTTTGAAAAGCTTGTTATCTTTGCTGTTTACCTCATGTTACACTATGGAGGCTTTCCTTATTTTTTTAATATTATTATTATTTGATTCCTCAGTGTTTGCTAAACATTCTGTTATGTATTAGTCAGTATAATACAGCATGTGATGTGTCCTATGCCATACTTCGTCTTATTCGTTTTTGTTAATAAATGTTATGCTAGTTTGTCATTGTAATATACTGTTTTTATTGTTGTTGTGCTTTTTAATTAAGAATAACAATGAATCCATCTTTTGTTTTAGTCTTAAAAAGTGAAAGGTGTATAGATATAAGCAAAACAGACCATTATCTTTTCTTGTAAAGCATGACACCAAGATCGTGAAAGTGAAGCAAAAAGAGGAATTCCTGTCACAAAATATAAATCACAAATAATACTGATGAAAAAGAACGGGTTGAATGTTGAACACTTTCGTTACCATATAACTATAAACTATGATAAAAGTTCATCAGCATGCATTGATTAATCAAATGTTGTATCAAAAAAAAAAATTAAAAAAAATTGCGACCTGTCTGCCGCTGGCCGCTTCGTCGTTACTTTAAGAAAGAAAAAACTTATTTAACGAACAAAAAAATGCTCCAAACGTTTTTCTGAATTAACTTTATAAAAAACCAAAACGAAATATTATCACTTTGCCATTACATACAAAACTGAACGATTTTAATAGCTGACACAGTATAATCTGTTTATACCCCCCGAGTGAATATGCTGTCCAGGGGGCCCAGAATCCGTAGCGGCGCCCCTGGTTGCAGTACAAGCTAAACACTTTGATGTAAACTAGTTGTGTACTCAAAGTTTACTACTGTTATACTTAAAGTACACGTAAAAGTATATTTTCATATACTAGAAAGTGGGCCAATTTAGTCCCAAGGAGTATTGAAATAGTACTCTTACAAGTATACTACAAGTACACTGATATTTGTATACTTACTACATAAAGTATACTTAAAATATACTTGAACTTTACTGAAGTATACTTAATAAAATAAACTTGAAGTATACTACTTTTTGGTAAAGGTTAACATGTATTACAGTTTTTCTCGATTGCTAACACACTATAACGGATTCACTTGGCCCAATTTTCCAAACCATTCATACAGTTGTTGAAACAAAGACACATTTCTCAAAACTTTTAACACATTTCACCTGTTTACACACACATTTCAATTTGCTCTGTGTTTTCTGCAAAACTCTACACAAGAACGGCATCATTTTGCACAGGTTTAACCAAGTTTTCATTCAGAATACACAAACACACAATATAATTAACTCAAGCATCAAAAAATGAACTCAAACAGCACACATTTATCCATGTGTGAACATTAAGCAGCAAAACTGATGACACACAGGTCAGAATCTCAGGATGATATGAACAGGAGCACAAGTGATTATGTGTTTTGGAAAATGAATCCTGGTAGAGGAATTCAAGGGGAAAATAAAAATGAAGGGGATGAGTTCAAAGGTCATTTGTTCCTGATGAAATACAAAGCACTATGGTTGACCATGTTCTTCTGCATGGACTGACCATGAGGAAAGTTGGCCCACAGGCTTCATCTACACATTCAATATAATTACAGTACATACTTCAGATGAGAGAACTTTCACTATTCTATGTACAGTAAATACTGTACACCCTCAAACTCATTACTGT
Organism: Schizothorax lantsangensis; assembly: GCA_027422415.1. Taxonomy (NCBI): domain Eukaryota; kingdom Metazoa; phylum Chordata; class Actinopteri; order Cypriniformes; family Cyprinidae; genus Schizothorax; species Schizothorax lantsangensis. The sequence goes on from JAPDDO010000395.1 coordinate 39,334, forward strand.
TGAATTTATTTGTAGCCAAGTAGGCCTTACATGTACTCTATTTTTGCAGAACTGAGAGACGACTGTCTAGGCGAGGCAGAGAAGTATTTTGTCAGAAGACTAAGAAACTGCTATAACAAATAAGGATACTACCAATACTGTAATGGGATTTGGCAGAGGATGCTGGATGGATGGACAGTAACTGACAGTAGATTCCAATGTGTTACTGTATATTCAGTTGTTTGGTCTTTGAACTTTTCTGTTTTAGTGGTTTTCATCTACTGTAAGATCTCTTCACAGTAGTGTAATGAAAATAGGGATGCAAGATATATCACCCACCATCTCGGTATCTGCCGATAAATGTAAATTTTTCTGTTATCGTTATCGAACCGATAAGAAAATTTGGACGATATATTAAAGGCGATAAATAATGCATTATTTCCTGCAGAGGCACTTCAGATGCGCACTGTTCGCCATGATGGTTTTTAATTGCTTGAAATATTATTGGAATCACTTCGAACAAGAAAATGCAGTGAAGGACAACATGGGCAGGGCAAGTCTGTCATATTATAATGAGAACATTACTGTTGAATAATTAATGGAATCTTTGTGCGCCCATGTTTTAGCACGTTGTTACAGGAAGAGCACATCCACAACGGAGCTACACTTTCATGACTAGCACAGTTAAGTTCGCTTGTGCATTTGCAGTCTTTTGTGCAATTGTAGGTTGTAATATTGTGTTTATTTTATGCATATATATCTGATTTATCTCATAGGCCTATAGAATTTGTTTGGTTAAGCCAATAGAGTGTTAATAGAGCGGTTCAGTGATCATTTTTAGCTCAGCGCATGCAGCTCAAACAACAGCGCACAACATTAATAACTATATGATTGGGACTATCATATATATATAATATAGTGAGAACATACTATTATAAAACGTTGTGAATTCTTTGGTTTGATTTACCGTTCCTGTAAAATTTGCCTAAAACGCCTAAAAAAAGGCATACCCAAAGTAAATTGCATGCTGTTCTTGAACCATTTGGATTATATGCATGGTTTTGGTCTCTTTTGAAAGGTGACACTCTGAGGTTTGTTTCTCAACCATCAGAATCACTGTAAGTCTTACTGATATTGAGTAATAGAACTTTGAACACACTGAAAAAGTAAAAAAAAAAAATCCGTCTACATTTTTTTGGTAAACAAAAGCCTGCAGATGACTATAGCTGGGAGCTATGAGCTGGAAAACACAATGGGATCACAGAATGAAGCCTTACCAAGCTACATTTCAAATTTGATAACAATACCTTAGAGAATGAGTGTTTTACACATGTTTATCTAAGTTTATGTCTAGGCGCTTCCCAAAAAAGGACACTCGGAGACTCCAAATGACCATTTGTAACCAACGACACATAAAAAGCTGTAATACTTGAATGCTTTAATGTACAGTCATAATTTTGGGCTCTAATGAAAGGTTACACTTAGATCTATTCAATTCCACATCCAGATTCACTGTCAATAATTGCTGACACATAGTAACTGAAGCATAAACACATTATAGTGACATTTATACACAGAATCCAAAATTTGTACACTTGTAAATAACATCTATTTCTAAATTCTAATCTAATTACCATTTTTTCCCTATACTTCTATTTTTGTACATAGTACATTATTTAATTTCTGTTTTTTTCTTATATTGGCGTTATATTCCATCCCTACTGTGTTATTCCTATGCATGTCTGCACTATGTCTGTACTTTCTTCTGCACTGGAAGCTCCTGTCATCAGGACAAATTCCTTCTTGTGTGTGTAAACATACTTGTAATAAAGCTCTTCTGATTCTGATTATAGTGTTTTTTTATATGTTGTCATCATGTCCCTCAGTATATGGCTTTTCGCTGACTGGCTCCCAGACTTCATTCGATTCAATGTCAGATGATTGTCTGTGATTATAAAAAAACAACACACAAAACAGAAGTTAGCAGGAACACCTCAAAACACACACACACACATACATACATACACACATATACACACACATACACACATATACATACATACACACATATATATACACACATACACACACATACATACATACACACACATACACACTTGTTTCACTATCCTTGCGGGGACTCTCCATAGGCATAATGTTTTTTCTACTGTACAGACCGTATATTCTATCGCCCTACACCAACCCTACACCTAAACTTAGCCCTCACAGGATACATTTTGCATTTTTAGATTTTCAAAAAAAACTTCATTCTGTGTGATTTATAAGCTTGTTTACCCATGGGGACCTCAATTTAGGTCCCCACCGTGACAAGTCCCCATGAGTCTGTGTATTCAGGTTTAAATCCCCACCAGTATATAAAAACAGCATGCACACAGACACACAGACACACATGTTTCACTATCCTTGTGTGGACTCTCCATAGGCATAATGGTTTTTCTACTGTACAAACCGTATATTCTATCGCCCTACACCTAAACTTATCCCTCACAGGAGACATTTTGCATTTTTAGATTTTCAAAAAACTTCATTCTGTGTGCTTTATAATGAGTCTGTGTGTATTCAGGTTTAAATCCCCACCGGTAACAAGCGCACACTCACACAAACAGGACATAAGTGACCAGGGACGCATCAAAACACATACACATATACTGTAAAATATGTATAAGACACATAAATATGTATAATATATATAAATAATTATATTATATAATAAAACACTTACTTGTTGACAGCGTTGCGTCGAGGTGTTCGCTCCACGCTTCATGGCTGAAACAATGGCTCCGCTTCAATGGCTCTCTTCGTCAAAAATGTCCTCAAACATCGCTATCTTCGTCTAAAATGTCATCTCTGTCACGCCGAGCACATTATTCAACAACTTTAACCATCGTCTTAGTGTAAAAAGTGTGTTTTTGTCATTTTTCACCTCTCACCGTCTCTTAGCCGTGTGCTAACAATGTGAGTGTCTCCCCGTGCGCCACAGCGTGCATCTGAGCCAAAGAGCTTATCGTTCTGCGCAGCAAGATTTGAGCATGAAAGCCTGGACCGACCCCCTAAAGCGTCATATCAGTCTGTTTAGAAGCTCATTGGCTATCAGAAACGACAGTCATTTGCAGACTATAATGCAATTGGTTCGATCTACTGTCGGTCAAACAAGAGCCGCGTCATTTCCCAAGCTGGAAGCTCATTAGCTTTCGCGTGATGGTGACCCCTCTAAGATGCAGCTATTGGTTCAAATGAGGTGTCAGTCAAAAGGTCAGATCTCAGCGGCCATTTTGACATCAAATAATTCCTTTTGTTTGTATGAGAATAGACGGAAAACACTGAAATGATACTATGCCATTCCGTGGATGTTTATCAACATATACATGTGTTATGGACTAAATATTGAACTGAATTGGATCTCTGGACCCTTTGCAGTGTAACAACACCGTTTTTGGTGGAATTTTATGGATCAGGAGGCTTCATATGTGAGTTATTAGGGCCCAAGCCAGTAAGGCGCAGGGCCCTCTTGTTTTTCTAAGGATTATTATTATTATTTTTTTTTTTCAAGGTTTTGGGGGGTTTTGGGGCCCTTAACACACACGAAAACTCTTGAAAATTGGCACACACGTTGGAATCTGCGGCCATTAGGACGCCGCAGAGGCTGGGAGCGGGGCGTGGCACAGGGGCTCTACGGCGCCCCCTAGAACACAGTCTGAAAACTTGATGTATAGCTCACACATACTTGTACGTATTCATATGAAACTCGGTACACATATAGATCTCATTGAGCCGAACAACCTTGACGCTGCATGCCATAGGCTCCGCCCAACAGGAAGTCGGCTATTCAGGGCTGTTTAAAAAGCGCATTCTCTGGAATTTGATATACTCCTCTGAGGATTACCACCCGATTGCCACCAAACTCGGTGAACATGATCTCAAGACATTGGGGACGCAAAATTGCCAGGATATTTTTGATATCTCGAACGGTTTACCCGTGGCGAGGCGATGAATTTATGGTGAAAAATGAGAGACAGGAAGCCTCTAATAACATCCACATGCATTGTCTGATTTTGATCAAACTTCAGGTTTTGTTCGTTGTATGATGCCGAGCGCATAGATGTGACTATTAGGAGTCAAAGTTATAGCGCCACCAACTGGCAGCAGGAAGTGTGTCATTTTCAAAATGCTTTGAATTCAGCATCTTATTTTTAATCGATTTGCTTCAAACTTCATCAGAATAATGTCAAAACACGGCCGATGTAAAACTGTGAAGGGAATATTGATATCTATAATACTGTTGCCATGGCAACGTTTCAAACTTGAACATTTGTTTCTGGTGATTTTGAAGCAGATAACATGTTTAGAATGTCATGAAACTCAACACACATATGAGTATTAATGGTACTTAGACACTGGAAAAAGCTCATAAACGGGCGTGGAAGAGGCGCTCTATAGCGCCACCTTTTGTCAAAAATGGGGGGTTAGTTTTAGCTACAGACACCAAACTCGGTACATAAATTGTTCTAATCAAGCCGGACAACTTTCTAATTTACACTCATTAGCTACGACCAACAGGAAGCCGGCTATCTTTTTTTTTTTTTTAATTTTCGGGGAATATCAAGCTGTAAATAAATTCATACTCCTCCAAGCAGAAACAAGTAGTTCACACCAAACTTTGTCAACATGATGCCAATATACTGTAGATGCTAAATTGCTAACGGATTTAGGATATCTTGAACGGTGTATTAATGGCGATTTGTTAAAGTTACAGTAAAAAAGAGAGCAGTTATTTTCTTATCTTTAAAGTGCAGCTTCCAAACACTTCAAAACTTTTTACATACATAGAGCAAGCCATTCTGAAGAAGTATGATTAGTTTCATGACTTTACAAAAGGTCTATGAATAACAGAAAATTAATAAACTATCAAGACATTTGATCACACTGGCTCTGTGTATGTGGGGGGATGGGTGAGTATGTGTGTTAAGTGTGAGTGTGAGGAGGTGGGTGAGAGAGACAGACAGAGAGAGAGACACACAGAGAGAGAGAGAGAGAGACTTTTAAACATCTCTTTAAATCACTAGAAAAAAATCAATCAGTATTTATTTATTTAATTATACGTTTTATTTTATTTTATTTATTTATTTATTTAATTATTCATTTTATTTTTTTTTTTGCATTATAGCTTAAGAAATCTCCTAGGCCTTATCTTTTTCTGTCAGTCTTAGGGACACAAATAAATAAAAATCCAAGAACCAGTTAATTTGTAGGGCACTGACAACATAATTTTATATAATAAGGTTAATAATTATGTTAATTACAACATAACATTTTTTGTGTTTTATGACATTTACATTTACATTTACATTTAGTCATTTGGCAGACGCTTTTATCCAAAGCGACTTACAATTGGGGAGTACATAAAGCGATTCATCTTGAAGAGGCAATCAGACAGAGCAAGTGCTATTAACACCAAGTCTCAGTCATTGTTCAAATAAATACAAGCTAGCAAGGGAAGGAGAGAAAGATAAGGGGAAAGGGTTTTTTTTTTTTTTTTTTTTTTTTTTTTTTTTTTTTGAACAAGTTTAGGATGAAGTCAAGTAGTGCCGAAAGAGATGAGTCTTCAGTTGTTGCTTGAAGATTGACAGGGATCCAGCATTGCGGATAGGGGTGGGAAGATTATTCCACCAGCCAGGAATGGTGAACGAGAATGTTCTGGAGAGTGATTTTGAGCCTCTCTGTGATGGTACCACAAGGCGTCGCTCACTAGCAGATCTTAGACTTCTAGAGGGGATGTAGATTTGTAATAGTGAGTGGAAGTAGTAGGGTGCTGAGCCTGTGGTCGTTCTGTATGCAAGCATCAGTGTCTTGAACTTGATGCGAGCTGCCACTGGTAGCCAGTGCAGTGAGATGAAGAGAGGTGTAACATGGGTTCTCTTGGGCTCATTGAAGACCAGTCGTGCCGCTGCATTCTGAATCATTTGCAGAGGTTTGATTGTGTTTGATGGAAACACAATCAAACACAAATGATTTATTTTTATGATTTATGAAAAATCATAAATCATAAAAAGATAAAATCATAAAAGATTTTATGTTAATGTTTTTACTTAACATTAACATTAATACATTTTAGATAATTATTGTTCATGTTAACTAGTATAGTTCAATAATATCATTTTTTTAACATTAATTTATTCGAAACTAACCAACTAAGTATGAACAACCATTGTTTTACTATATTTCTTAAGAAAACAAATTCTAAAAAATAAAGTAAACAAATCTTTGTTAGTTCAGGGTACAGTAACTGATGTACATTAACCAGAAACTTTAATTAATAATGTAGTAGTCAATTTTGAACATATCATTAACCAAGAATCATAAGTGCTATAAAAAATATTGGGTAACACTTCATAATAACTGCACGCTATGAATCATTAGGTAAGCATTAGTAAATAGTTAGTTCATCCTTTATTAAGCATTGTCCCAACATTAATAGTCATTAGTAAGCAGTTTATAAATACAGCTATAAATGCCTTGTTCTTTATTTATTAGGCATATCTATTACAAAGGAGATTTAAAGGCTCAGTTATCTCCCTAACAGAAAAAATAAACAAACACAACACAGAGGGATAGAGAACTCAGAAATATTTTTTCAAGATGCAAATAATGAAACTGTACACTTGAATATTTACTTTACTTTATTTTTTTAAATGAAATTGCAGAGGTTTATTTTTCATTTTTTATCAAGTGTACAGTCACCTTGCATCTTGAAAAAATATTTATGTGTTCTGTATCCCTCTGTGTTGTGTTTGTTTAAGTTTTCTTTTTGGGAGATAAATGAGCTTTTAAATCTCCTTTGTAAATGCTTTATAATGTATAAATAGTCCTCACTTTAGATGAGCTCACACAAATAGATGGCTGGCAACTACTAAATGTTTTATAACTACCTGACTTAATCATGAATTAAAGCAGGAATATGTGTTAATAAAGCATTTATTAACACATTGAGCAATTATTACGATGTGTCTAAATAATAAGATTTATAAATGTACATTTAAATAGTTTATTAATCATTTACTTACACTTTCTAAATGATCTTATGAACCACTCACAATAATATATACGTACTGATGTTAATTAATATAGTTAATGTTAAAAACTGAAACCTTATTGTAAAGTGTTACTAAAGTTTTATATATTGTTCTGTCAGTGGCGGCTCCAGGATTTTTTTGTTGGGGGTGCTACGGGGGGGCTTAACAGTTCAGAGGGGGTGATAAAAACTAATTAAATTGAGAGAAAATAATGAACGCCTAACTTTAGCTATCGTATTTTTTTTATATACAGCAGCTTCGAAAAAGGCATATTTAACTTTTTTCCTGTGGTATTAAACTTCACATATGCCACTGTTATTAGTAATATAACTTCTAATGCCAACTGCCAAATATGACACTTACAAAGTAATATAATTTATGAATATAGAAAAGAAAGAAATTTGGGATTTTTTCTTTTTTCATTGTTTTCTTTTATTTATTTATTTATTTATTTATTTAAGTTATCTTTATTTTTTTACACATATCTAGTCATTTTTTTCTGACCATCAAGTGTCAGTCAATCAATGCCAACTGTTAGGAAAACATGGTAAATTCTAACCATTTACAATAGATAGTGCCGACAATTCATACAACTATTTCCACACGGGCACACATTGTGGGAGATAACCTCCCCGTGCTGATTTGCATCGTATCATGTGTAGATGATAGCCAGAGATAGGCCATTGTAAAAAGCTTCAAAAATTGGCAATATTAAGAGGATTTAGCATTTCCAATTAATGTAGGCCTGTTACATTCTTCTTATTATTAGGCCTATTATTATTATTAGATTACTTTTATTATTAAATTACATGAAATTATTTGCCCCGCAATAATTTCATAGCTCATCACCGCATGATGCGCTGTGAGAATAATAAAATAGGCTAGCTTACTCCTCATTCAAAATGTTTTTAAAAACTTTTTTTAAAACAGGTCTATTAATTTATACAATGAATTACAGGCCTATAATTATAACACTGCACTCATCAATGAAAATTCAGAGCAGCTTTATTTCATGCACCGATTTTCAAAAACAACCTGTTTAAACGCGAACTACATTTCTTCTCATGTTTTTTACTATACGAGCCACAAGAGAAATATTAAGGGAATAATTTGAGACAGTTTATATACCGTTATCAGCATATGTTAAAATAGATTCGTCTCTCGTTGTCTCAGAGAGAATATGCGCCATTAATGCAGCGTTAGCCGTCAGTTTTTTTACTTTCACTTTCTCTATAGTGAATTGACTGACGTTCACCGTCTTGCGCAAAGAATTGCTTGACCCCTCCCCATATTACCAATTGTTTATAGGCCACATATTTTTTAGGTTTTTAATATTTATTTTTCAATGTTAATGAGAGTGACACCGAGAGTTAAAAAACAGGAAAATCATTTGGAAATCCTTGGGGGGGGGGGGGGGGGGGTAGCTGTGCCGTGGCTAAGCAAGTTCGTGATGGGGCTATAGCCCTGTCAGGACCCGCCCTAGTGCCACCACTGTGTTCTGTGTGTGTTTCACAGAGTTGATGGTTTGGATTAACCCTTTAATTGCCGTATCCCTTAAAACCAGACTGCCAGAGGGTTACTGTAGTGCATGTGCCCGCTGGGCACGGTTGTTTGTTGCCACCGGGGTGGCGTTTGCACTGACGCTTGGGCCCGCCATCGCTGCTTGCAGCTATATTTTCATGTTTGTTATTGTTTATTTGGTTGTTGGTGGTCTGACAAAGACCCTGACTGTACCTGCTGTGTTGATTGTATCTTAAAATGCAATCGTTCGAATCAGAAGAATCTCAGCTTTCCAGAGATATATGACATGTTCAGATTTTTTTTGTTGTTGTTTTTGTGTCTGACGAACTTTACCCCCTGCTGGGGCAGTATACCGTCGGCGGAACACCGGCACGCTAATTAATTAAAGTGACTTACCAGGGTATTTTACTTTTACCTTTGCAATGGCATCATTTTTATCTTTGTCAAATTCAAAAATTTATGGTTATAAGCTTTTTAAAATTTCTATATAAAACAATATAAGAAGAAGTAGAAAATGACAAATAAGTTACCAATCATATGAAATTAGTATTAAGGTCAAAGGTCAGATGAAGGAAACAAATTTTGGAAAATGATTTTACTCCTAAATATATGTAAAATATAAAGTCAGTTATTTTTTAAGATGTAAATTCACAATTACTCCTATAGAGGGTTAAAATTATGAAAAGTGAATTTAAGACATTAAGGACAGGCGGGAACCCTGCAATTAATGGAAATCTTTAATCCATGCTAATTACTAGGCTATCAAAAAAAAGAAAAAACAATTAAATGTATAGCCTAGGCCTAGCCTATGTTAAATTCCTGTACAGAGAACTCGTAACATTCCCGTAATTTAATAAAAGAAAGAAAGAAATTATCACTGTCCCCTACCTGCCATCTTTTTGATAATTTTGTCATGAAAAGATTTTTAATAACACATTAGGCCCACATATAATTATCACAGAAACAAATCCACAGCTGAACCGCAGCAACAAGGTGTTTTCGTAATCAGAGTAACCTATTTGAAGGAATCAGTTGAATGGATTGAACTCACTCGTTAAGACAGTGACAACCCCCCACGTGAAACTGAAATAATAACCCGTGATATTTTGGCCATATTGCCTTACGGACAAAGAAATGTAGAAATAAATAAATGTGAAAATAAATAAATGTGGAAATAAATACGTAAATAAATACATAAATGTAAAAAAAAGAGGAAATAAATATCTGTATAAATAAAAAATTAAAATAAATAAATGTGGAAAAAACCCCGAAAAATACATATGGAAATAAAATTATAAATAATTATTTATTTTTGCTTTTTTACTTTTCTTTGTATAGTTATTTATATATTTATTTATTTATTTTTGCTTTGTCCATTTCTTTCTTTCTAATTACGGCAGGATTGGCATTCCATAAAATATTAATTCGGCTGTTTAAAATAAATAAATAAACAGTGTAAGAGAGTGGTTATTATGTGCAAACAGTGAGAAACTATATTTTTGCAGTGTGCGCATGTCAAAAAAAAAAAAAACAGATTTGAAGCTTTTGACATAAACGCGCACACTGTGTACTTTTTTATAGCCTACACATATAAAACACGCTGGTATTTGTTTCAATACAAACACTCGGTTGAGACTGCTGGGTTAGGAAGCTGACTTGATTTGACCCAATTTGGGTTGATATCAGTGCTGGGTTAGGAATGTGGAGGATGTGAAAGAGAGCATGCAGCAAGTCATGCGAGTTCAAACGCGAGCTTCTTTCGCTGCCATAACTGTGTGTGAGAGTGAGAGAATGTGTGTGTGTGTGTTTATAAACCTACACTTTCGTAGTCCTGCTGTCATCATGATCTCTCCTCCATGATCCACACTATAAACACACAAATACACATTAATGTAGATCCGTATCGTTCAGTATGTCAGTATTAGTGTTTGTTTGACATACTTGAGTATCTGCAGTTTATAGTTTGGATCCTGCAGTTTGTGTTTGAGCAGCTGGGCTCCTGATTGTCCTGGGTGATTGTAGCTCAGATCCAGCTCTCTCAGGTGTGAGGGGTTTGAACTCAGAGCTGAAGACAAATAACCACAGCCTTCCTCTGACACCATACAGCCAGACAACCTACAGACACACAGACAGATCATCAACAGACACACACAGTCAGATCATTTACAGACACACACAGACAGATCATCTACAGACAGATCATCTACAGACACACACAGACAGATCATCAACAGACAGATCAGCTACAGACACAGTCAGATCATCTACAGACACACACAGACAGATCATCAACAGACACACACAGACAGATCATCTACAGACACAGACAGATCATCTACAGACACACACAGACAGATCATCAACAGACACACACAGTCAGATCATCTACAGACACAGACAGATCATCTACAGACACACACAGACAGATCATCAACAGACAGATCAGCTACAGACACAGTCAGATCATCTACAGACACACACAGACAGATCATCAACAGACACACACAGACAGATCATCTACAGACACAGACAGATCATCTACAGACACACACAGACAGATCATCAACAGACACACACAGTCAGATCATCTACAGACACAGACAGATCATCTACAGACACACACAGACAGATCATCAACAGACAGATCAGCTACAGACACAGTCAGATCATCTACAGACACACACAGACAGATCATCAACAGACACACACAGTCAGATCATTTACAGACACACAGTCAGATCATCTACAGACACAGACAGATCATCTACAGACACACACAGTCAGATCATCTACAGACACAGACAGATCATCTACAGACACACACAGACAGATCATCAACAGACACACAGTCAGATCGTCTACAGACAGATCAGCTACAGACAGTCAGATCATCTACAGACACACAGTCAGATCATTTACAGACACACAGAGTCAGATCATCTACAGTCAGATCATCTACAGACACAGACAGATCATCTACAGACACACACAGTCAGATCATCTACAGACACAGACAGATCATCTACAGACACACACAGACAGATCATCAACAGACACACACAGTCAGATCAGCTACAGACACAGTCAGATCATCTACAGACACACACAGACAGATCATCAACAGACACACACAGTCAGATCATTTACAGACACACACAGTCAGATCATCTACAGACACACACAGTCAGATCGACTACAGACTAGGGTTGTAACGATATACTGGTATGACGATATACCACGATATAAACACGTACGATTATCATATCGTGTACATTTGCTTATCTACGGTATTGGGTGAAAATAAAAGACCCAGAATCTCACCTGCGCCTAGCAACAACTTTCCACTGAACTGTTCTCTTGCTCCACCCACACATACAGCGGAGACAACATCAGAGACAGAGGCCGTTCTCTCTAATCTCTATCCCACATCGAAATATAAATTAAAATTGGTAGTATGGGAATAACATTACTTTGAATATAGAAAAGACGAACGCTTATTTGTCCTCGAGGATAGACAGTTTGCAAAAACTGTGGTCGCAAAGCAGCTGCAAAAAGAGGAAACACATCAAACATTACCTATATTTCAGAACCATCCTCCGTGCAGAAACAGTTATGTCCCATTGATAACTTAAGGTTAAAGCCTTATGATTTCCGTGATGCGGAGTGAATCCCAGAATCCAGTCATGACAATGAATTTACAATGCAGATAAAATGCGCGATTTTATGGTTGAATAAATCAAAAACAGAGTGGTCAAATCACGACATGGTCTAGTGCAGGGTTCCTCAATTAGTTTTCGCCGAGGGCCGAATTCTGCCAATAATACCAAGCCAAGGGCCACTGACCTATAATATATACAGTATATATATATATATATATATATATATATATATATATATATATATATATATATATATATATATATATATATATTATTATTATTATTACATTTATTATATTATTGTTGCTTTTGTTAAAATAGTAACAAGATGGTCACAAGATAAATATTCAGATTTTTTCCCCCAGTAGTCTGTTTTATTCAAACAATTATGAACATTTTTGCATTTAGATACAGAAGAACTTTGCCTGTTGAATATTAAAAACAAATGAACAAACAAAAAATCTGGATCTCCATGTCTGCCATGCAAATCAACTGTTCCTGCTCATCTGGACTGGATCTCTTCTCTCCACTTTCCCTAATTGCAGATTCAATTATTAGATCTGTCAGCATTAATATTTTTACACTTAGATTTTTTTTGGGGGGATCAAACTGTAACACCGTGTGTCCCAACCAGACGCGATGCGACACGATAAAAAGTATATTTTCCATGTAATTTTTATCCTAACCTCCCACGAAGCTACACGGATTGTTGTTTTTTTAAGGACACGATTTTTTTGCGACATCGCGGCAGGAACAACATACAAAATATGACAGTGATATTCTCAGGTAATGATTATGTGCTTTATTCAATGTTAAAAGTGTCTAATGTGAGTCAGAATATTATTTTGCATGAGGTTTATAGCCAGAGTGAAAGCAACAATAGATATTTACCTCAGATCTTGAAAATAAAGCAAAGTTACGTTAAAACTGTGACTCACTGCGAACAAACATCCATAACAAAGACGGTATCACTCACTCACTGTTCAGTCCATTCACATTTGAATCATCTATTTTCCGTGTCCTTTTCTTTACTTCACACTTGCCATGTTTTTTCTGTCACATAGTAACGACACTGGAAGCGACAAAGCATTGCAAACCACTTGAACTTTGTGTCAGTATGTCATAAATAGAACGAGTCATCAGGTTACTGTCGGGATTTACATTTACATTTATGCATTTAGCAGACGCTTTTATCCAAAGCGACTTACATTGCATTCAAGTTACAGTTTTTTTTTTAACATTTTATCAGCACTTGCTTTCCCTGGGAATCGAACCCATGATCTTGGCGTTGCTAGCGCCATGCTCTACCATTTGAGCTACAGGAAAGCTGTGATTTGTCGCGCAGCACTGCGCCAGATCCAGTGTAGACGGCATCACTGATTATAATAAGTTCTATTGTATTTTGTTGCGCCGCTCCGCTCGCGTCTGGTGTAGACACGATGTAAGTTAATGTCGCTTTCTGATGCTGCGTTTGAATTTTCATGCCACATTATTTGAAATTAGCGTGGGCTAAACATTTTTCTCTGGTGGGCCGGATGTGGCCCGCGGGCCGCCTATTGAGGAACCCTGGTCTAGTGTGTCTGTGATTATTAAAGCGCAAAAACACTGCTATATAAAAATATAATCTGTTTGTTTTGCGTGTCTCTGTGTGAATGAGCGGCATTTTGTCGTGTACTACATACTCAAGTATGTGCGCTGGCGCCGCTCATAGTGTTTAACAGCACCTGCTGTCTCACTATCTGAGGACAAACACTGAGAGCCTCACTGACAGAACAATTAATAATCCTTTCTTATTTGAGAAAACCACTGTCAAATACACTGACACTCAAAGCTCTTCACTACCCGTCAAAATAAAAGTCTGCTTTTTAATTCGAAGAAATTGTCAGAAATTACGACTGTACTATAATGTAGCCTACTTCTAAAATAATAATAATAATTTATAGAAACATTTAAGGAATATATAATGTAGTAATTAATTTATTGATTTAATTTTAGCTCTTTTGTTTTAAGCTTTATTTTGAATTTCAGCTTTAGGGAATCTTAAAATTCTAGATTAGTATGATCAATTGATATTAATCAAAACGTCCAATTTATACCTTATTTAACACTTGTCCAGCGAGTCGTTAAGTTTCAGTATATTCTGATAAATTCTGTTTATTTTCGTGGCCACAATATAATAATACAGAATTATTTAAGTACCTTTATGACAGTTATGAGCAGGTAACGTTATCTTTAGGCAAAGCTTGATTTGAAAATTACACACCAAAACACAGAACACTTCTCTATGAATCAAACAAGAGTTTATTTACTATCTTACTAACATACATGAACTAAGCTAAATAACACAAACACAAAATACATACACACAGGCAATGACTTGTTGCAATTGAGAATGATTAAAATATAGCACTGTTTTACACGATTTTACTCGTGTCGATCATCAAATGGAGAACTCTCTTAATTTTACTTTAGAGATAGATACGACCAGTTCAGCAGAATAGAGATTTTGTTTGATTACTTGCTTTTAAGTTGAAATGGTCGCTGATCTGTCTTTAGTCTCCCGGATGTTGGAAACCCCGCGTGTCGTTGTCGCGTGGCGTCACTCTGGGGATGTCCTTTTGTTGTTGCTTGTTTGCTCGGTGTTGTTTAATGCTTCAAGGAAGTCTGTTTCGATTTCTTATGGCTTTAGATGTTGAAGTTCCTTTCGCGTAGCTTCAGACTTTCTTCAGAGATTTAACTAGATGTTGGTTCAATGTTCAAACTCGGCCAGGTGTTAAAGGCTGCGAGCTTTTGTTGGTGTAGCTCCGAGTTTCAAAGAAGCGCGCGATTTTCCGAGCAAAGCAGAGAGAGAGAGAGCGGCTGGGAGTCAGTTTTAGGCCGGAAATTTCGGCCCCTCCCACTCGATGCTCTTCCAATGAAATAGGTCTTGAAGGGCGGAGGTCCGCCTACACAAGGCTTCTTCCTGTGCACCCATTATCTGCCTATTTACGTTGTCACATGAAGAAAATCTTTTAACACGTTCTAATCACACATTATTATACTAAGAGTTAACTTTCGTTTACACCAACTTGTTGCATTTGTCCTGACCGTTAATATGAAACCAAATATAAGGTATTTGACATACATTAACAGCTCTCATGCTAAAACTAACTCAAAAGGGTTCTATTTAAAGATTAGAAATAACTGAGGAGAAAGGCCAAGTCGCCTGCTTCCGGGTCTACGTACAAGGGAATAGCGATACCCAGGGAAAAGGCGAGATGGGTTTGGATGGGACTAGCAGGGCCCGCGGTGGCCGAAGTTAGGATGTTTTGGACAAGGTTTAAGAGGTATCAAGTAGTGTGGAATCCTACACATGGCTAAGTTATCAATCGAGGACTTACTTCACGTAGCATGTCAGTCATGATTTGGCGGGTCGCCTCGATCGGTTGATAACGGTTCTCACAACGAGTTACAACGACTTTATTGAAGGGAGTCAATCTTAATTTTGGGACCTGGATTTAAATAATTGGTAAAGGGAGTTCCCTGATGAGGGGACTAGAGGGGAGAGGAAATTATAGTGAGAGAGGAAGAAGAAAAACAAAACAAAACAAAAAACGAAACAAAAAAAACAAAAAGAGAGACACAGGTGAAAGGAAACAACAAAACGAGAAACGGCGGCACAAGGACACTGAATGAGGTTAGGCAGCAAACGAGTGTCACATGTGTGGAGTATCTCCTCTCTACTAGAGGTTGACTCTAGCAGTGCAGCTGAGGAGAGAGTGTAAGTGTTGTGTTTCAACAAGGTCGCTATTTGTTTTCCTAACAACAGAAATTATGTTAGTGTGGTGTAGAGCATATGATTGTCGGTCTGTGTCAGTGGGTTTGATCTTCCCCCTTTTCCGGTCCGGTCGGCTGGAGCTCTGGTGCCTCTTTATCTGGTTTCGATGGACCCATCGAAGGACTGGCTCGCTGCGCCCTTGTCCGATTTTGATTCGGTAGGCGACAGGTGAGAGCTTGTCTACAATCGCGTGGGGTCCTGTCCAGTGAGGTAGGAACTTCTTTGACAGGCGATGGGGAGCGTTCTGCCTTGGTCGGGCGAAGCTGTAGTACCACACTTTGTCTCCGACATTGAACTCATGGTGAGAGGCCTTTTGGTCGTAGTAGGCTTTACGACCTTCCGCACTTCGTTGTAGTTGCTGTTGAGCGAAGGCGAAAGTCGTTCTCAGGTGCTGATGCAACTCTTCCAGGTATTGGTGAGTGGTATAGGCGGTGACGAGGTTCAGGTCACCAGGTTGGTACAGCAGGTGTAGCGGTAGCGTCATGTTTCTCCCTGTCATCAATGTGAACAGGGGTACGCCGTAGACTGGTGAGGGGTGGCTCGAGCAGCCATCAGTACCAGCGGAAGTTTAATATCCCAATCCTTTTGATTGGCGGACACATACTTCTTCAACATGCTGACCACTGTTTTATTGGCCCGTTCAACTTGACCCGAGGAAATTGGGTGGTGGCTTATATGGAGCTTGGCCTGTACACCCAGGAGTTTCCACACTTCCTGCATGATGTCGGCGGTGAAGTGGGTTCCGCGGTCAGAGTTGACCCTTAAAGGCAGTCCAAATCTTGAAAAGATGTGGTTCATTAACAGGCAGGCTGTTGTTTCTGCTGTATCATTGGGAGCTGGGAGGCACTCTATCCACTTCGTGAATTCGCAGACCACGGTGAGGAAGTATTTGTTACCTCGCGTTGACCGTGGCAGGGGTCCTACCCAGTCTATTTGGAGGTCCGACCAGGGGAAAGTCATTCCTTTCCTTTGCAGTGGGGCTCGGTGGTTTGGGTTTGCCGGTTGAAACTGGCAACACACCAGGCATCCTTTTACGTATTCCGCCACGTCTTGCTGCATGCCAGGCCAGTATGCTACTTGCTTGAGTGTTTCATAGGTGGCCTTGGCACCGTGGTGTCCTGCGCATGGTGCATCGTGGGCGTGTGTCAGCATCATCCCCCTTTGGCCGTGAGGGACTACGAGCTTTGGCGTAGTTAGGGGCTCAGGGACATACGTGAGCACACCGTCTCTCAGATGCAGCATGTGCTTGATTGAGTGGAGCGTGCGGAGCTCGGAGGAAGCAGCTAGGTCGGAGGTGGAAATAGGATGAGTTAAGGGGTCGGAAATGTGAGCTGCCATAGTTCGCAGTGTTTGATCTGCTTTTTGGAGTGTGAGAAGATCGTTAGCAGCGAACTGAGGTGAAATGGCAATGTGGGAGGAGTTGGGGTTTTGTACGCCAGTGGCGTGTTGGCGGCGGGTTATGGCCGCTACTGAAGGGTTGGGAGGGAGGGCTTGAAATGTCCAGGACTCTCCGTGTAATGCACCTGCTTTGGCGAGGGCATCGGTTTGGTCATTGAAGTCTTTGTCCTGTCCTGGTTGACGTGAATGACCTCGAACCTTTTCCAATGTACGATAATGTCATGTTCAGTGACAATGGCATCGCCTGCTTGGAAGAGTTCCTGGTGTTTGACAGGCTTGTTGTTAGCTGTCTTGAATCCATTCTGTTTCCATCCAGCTAAATGGCATGTGAAGCTTAGACGGGCGTAGTTCGAATCGGTGCAGATGAGGAGTTCTCTGATGTTGTGGGATGCAGCCACTTGTAGTGTAATGAGGATGGCTGCTATTTCAGCATATTGCGATGAGCGAGGGCCTAAGTTGAATTGTCGGGGTGGACAAGGGTCGTTGTTGAGCCAGACCACTCCCGCTCCAGCTTGTAAGTTGCCCTTGTGGTTGTAGGAGCAGCCATCGACATATGCTGTGGGCATTCCTTCACACACATTCTCCTCGAAGTACCTGTGATTCGTTAGTTGGGGTTGTGGCGGTTCTTTAGGTTCCGCTGGAGTATGCAGCGTGTCCGTTGAACAGTTTTGACAGGCCGCTAACCCGTTTCCAAGTGAGGATTTGTAGTTTTGGGCATATCTTGCCTCGACGTCCCGTCCTTGAAGTGTCATTAGCCAGGTAGCTATGCGTGCGTTGGTCACCACGCCATCTCTGATGCGTTGACTGTTTAGGAAGGTGACCGGCTGATGACAAGTCTCGATGATGACTTTCTGTGCACCGATGTAATTAGAGAAACGCTGGATAGCCCATACAGTGCAAAGCAAAGCCTTTTCGCTGTTTGAGTACTTGCATTCTGGGGGAAGCAGCGTTTTGCTGGCATAAGCGACCACTCGTTTGTCTTTGTCATGGAGCTGGTATAGACCTGCACTGAGGCAATGATTGGAGAATCCAGCGTCCAGATAGAATTATTTTCCTGGGTCTGGGTAGGCAAGGCACGGAGCAGAGCACAGGCGCTGTTTGAGCTGGCCCATTGCTGTGTCCTGTGTTTCCGTCCAAACGAAGGGTTCATCCTTTTTCAGGAGGGAAGTTAGTGGTCGTGCGATGTCAGCGTAGTTCTCGATGAACTGTCGTGAATAATTGCACACTCCCAGAAAGCTTCGCAGCTCAGAGATGTTAGTCGGCGTCTTTATGTTTTGGATTGCTTGGGTGCGGTTAGACTGTGGCTCGATGCCGTTTCTTCCGACAAGCAATCCGACATAGTTCACCTTGGTTTTGCACCACTGTCCTTTGTGAAGGGCGATCTTGGCTTCTGCCATTGTCAGCTGGTTTAGGACGTGATTTATCTCTTTGAGGTGGTCTTCCACACTTGAGCTTTTCATCAAAACGTCATCTACATAGACAAGGTTGCCTCTGGCTCTGGCGTCAGGGCATGCTTTGTTCAGGAAGATGTTGAATTCTGCTGGTGAGTTGGCATAGCCGAAGGGGCACCGTGTGAAGGTGTACTGTCGATTGCCAAATGTGAATGCCAGCTTGTGTTGGTCATCGGGTGGACAGGGATTGTCCAGAACCCGGAGGCGACGTCCAGTGTGGACAGGATCGTCGAGCCTTTGATCTTTGGAATTTCTTGGTCCAATTGGGTCATAGGCCATCGTGACAATGGTACTTGCTGATTCAACTTGCGATAGTCGATGGTGGGCCGCCACTTTCCGTTGGGTTTTAGGACTGGCCATATCGGGGCAGAGTATGTGCTGTTACAGGGCCGGATGACCCCCTTTTCCAGCATGGAGTCAACAATCTCTTGCACTGGCTCATATGACGCTATTGGAATCTTGTACTGTCGCACAAATGTGGGTGGCGCATTTGGGTTTGTCGGGATGCACACAGTGTGGATGTTTGTCAGTCCACAATCCAGGGAATCCTTTGCGAAAGAGTCCTTGTATTTGTGCAGAACCTCTTTGAGTCCTTGGCGATCCGCTTCATTGTGGAGGGCATCCGCCTCACTCAGGATCTGTTGAACTTGTGCGTTGAACCCGGCGTAGGGTTCTTCTGCAGTGAGGTCATTTGAGGGGCTTTGGGCCTCGCTGGTCACCTGTGTAGGTGGTTCTGTCGCAGGCTGTGTTGAGACAGCATAGACAGCGAGATGAGCGTCATCTGTTAGTTCTGACCGGCAGACGCTTTCTCTGGACACCGGCAGAATGGACGTGATGGCAATCACTTCATGGGGTTTTGTGAACGTTACGGTGTCGTCGTATTCGTCTGACATTAGCTGTGTGGGTATAGGGCCTATGACAGGTACCATCAGTTCAAAGTCGTGGAACGCCTGGCTGATGAGCCATCCCAGGTGATTGGCTTTGGGAACGTGGATGTCTTGGGCCGTACAGTTGTTGAACAACACATACACAGCACGAGATGACACTTCCATGAGAGGTGTGGCTTCCAGAGTCAGTCCGAGTTTTAGGCAGGTCCTGGAAGGTTGGAAGAAGCCTAGCTTACTGTTTAGAGTTTGTCCAGGTCGCATGTTGAGGCGGACGCTGACACTCTTGCTGTAGGCAGGTATTGTGGCTTCTTGCTCCGTGATCATAGCACATGCGTCTGGCATGGTTTGACCGGATTGGAGGTTCTTGAGGTTGACTGACGTTGTCAGTTGGTGTGACAGGGGAGCCCATATGACGTCGTTTACGGTATCAATGCAAGCATTGAGCCGGACCAGGATATCCGCTCCAATGTAGATGTCATGCGGCAGGTCTGGGACAACGAGGAAGTAGTGACTCAGCTGTCTGTTGTTCCATCGTATGTCCAGAGCGCAGATGATCTTGGAGGTGGCCATGGTTGTCGACCAGGGACTGAGAGGAAAGCGGCTGTGCTTAGCGACATGTGGTAGACACTGATGTCTTTGCTTCAATGTTTTGAATAGCTTCAGGCTGATGGCTGAGTTCTCTGCCCACAGGGCTAGTGCCGTGTCGGACACTGATGTGCCTTGGACATCTATTGCAGTCATGATTCGAAGGGGGCCTGCGTTTGATTCAGGCTCCTGCAGTGAGCAGAGGAGAGGGTCCTTGTCCTTGCTGTTTGTGCTTGGTCCAGATCCTGGCTTTGCTACTGCATCATCGATCCGTGACTTAGGGTCGGTGTCTGTGACTTGACACTGCGACTCGTTGGAGTCTAACGCCTGGCAAGGCAGAGGTTCACGGACTTGTGTCCACATCTTTAGGTGCTTGAAGTCTATTAGAGGTTCGAAGCGATTAAGCAGATCTTTCCCAATGAGGAGTGGATACGTTTTAAGTGGTGAAACGTATACGGGATGGACGAGGTCCATCGATCCCACCGTTAGGTGAATTGGGGCCACATGTTTTAGTTGTAGGCCCGTGTGGGAGTATGCTTGAAGGTTTAGTTCACACCTTTGGAGTTTGAGGGTTCTGTTAGTCCTCTTTGATCTTTTTTGGACTTCCTCCAGGAGTTCGGTAGACATTAGAGTAATGTCGGCTCCCGTATCGAGGAGGGCTTCGACTCTGATGTGTCGTTCGATGATGATGGAGAGGTAGAATTTTCTGGCTATACCTTTCTCAATGAGATCGCCTAGGAGTTGAGGGACTGGAGTTTGGGAGGAAACAGTTAGGATATCAGGGCTGATGTGGCGTTCTTCGGAGGAGTGGCAGATGACCAAGACAGCACTTTCAGGAACTTGAGGGGTTTCGTCAGCAGGTGTTTGTTGGACGCTGCTGTAATTCGGAGCATTAGGTGTTGAGTTAGTGTCTAACTCTATTGCTGGTTTTCAGGTGGGGTTTCGTGTCCATCTGAAGTTAGTGTGAGTACGGTTCTCTGAGAGTGAGGTGAAGGAGTGCTGTTCTCCGTGGCTGGTTGTGTCAACTGGTCGCTGCCATCTCGTCCGGCCGCTAGTCAGGCTGAATCTGTTTTTTCTTTCTTTTCCCATTTCCGATCTTCCTCTTTCCGTTGGAAGAATTCTTTCATCATCATTTTCATCAGTTCTTGTGAGTCAAAACACGGTAGTGTCTTTTGTTCCTGTGTGGGTTCAGTTTGAGCTCGGTCAGCTTGGAATCTTTGCGAATTCTTTCGTCGATTCCTTGGGCTGGTTGCTCCAGGGTGAGTTTGTCGTTTTCCCTTGGAGTTTCCATTGGATTCCCATGAAGTTTTTCCTCTTGAGTTTCCAAATGAGCTTGGCTGGTTCCACGATCTCTCCCAATGACTTTCGTGGGGCCTTGACTGGTCCCATGTCTTTTCCCAGTGCCGTCCAGGTGAGCGTTGACGTCCATGAGGTCCATCCCAGCGTTCGTGCCTCTGTTTAGATCGGGTACCAGCGTGGGAGTCTCGTTCTTTGTTGGACGAGGATGCATTCCACTCTCTGGGTGGCGGCTTGGCATTGTCTTGGTGTTGGGCGCCCTCTAGCGCCAGCCCTTGACTTTGAGTGTTGAAGTCAAGAACGGCTGGGGTTTTGGCACTTTTTTCTGAGGCCATCTTTTGTTTGCCGTAGGCTTTCTGCGCCAAGTCTCGCAACTGCTGAGCATTCATTGTCCGTGGACATGCGAGAACGCCAAGATGGTGGCTTACGCCGGGATGAAGGTTTCGTAGGAAGAGAGTTTTAAAGTTCAGTTCATCCTCCATGTCAGGTTCGTTGCGAGTTCCAAAGTATGCCCGTCTGAGTCGGCTGTAGTAGGCTTGAGGAGGTTCCTGACGTCCTTGTCTCGTCTCCAGAGCAGCCACGAGGCCTTGTTCGGACTCAGGGTCGGATAACTCTTTAATGAGGGCTTCTCGGAGCAGTTGGTAATCATTCTTTGTGTGAGCAGGCTGCCTGTCCAGGAAGCTGCGAACTTCAGAACTGGATGTCGTTTGAAGTAAATATAGTCTATCTTTGTCCGTAACGTTAGGTCGCATTTTCAGATGGAAATCGATATCTTGGAGATACGCTTGGACATTTGGGCTATTTGGCACGCTCGGGTTGAATTTGCCAATGTTCCTGGCGAGCTTGTCGAGGTCTTTTAGGTCCAAGCCGTGCGATAATCTGTGACTGGTTGCAGCAGATTCTTTTGGCTGAGGTAACGTGATGTACTGTTCTCCAGAGTGAGTTGGTGAATGTTTCAACACCACCCGCTCCATCTTTTTCTCACGTGTCAGTCCAGGAACAGGTGACCCGGTCCTGCTCGGCAGGGGTGAGGTCGATGCGCGTCGTGTCCTTGATGGCTCATGGCGCAGTTCGTAAGCGTGCTTGAGTTCCTCTTGGAAACTTTCAGATTCCTCTTTGATGTAGTCAAGCTGTCGTGTTAGACGACTAACCTCGTTTCTTGACTCATCCAGGTGAGCTTCAAGGGCTTTGATTCTGCCGTTTTTATCTCTGAAGTCGGCCTTTGCTTTCTCCAGAAGCTGTTCAGCATACTGTAGCTTTTCGGACCGATCATTGTAGTCTGCCTTGTCTTGTTCCAATTCTTGGCTAGTAGCTGCTAGGGTTTCTTTTAGCCGGTTGATCTCCTCCTCAGCGCCTTGTTCCGCCTCATCCGACACTTCCCGTCGTTCCTGAGCTTCAAGTTCCAGCTGCTCTATGCGTCTTTGTGCGCGTGTCAGCTCCTGCTGGCGTTGTGCAGCGTGCTTGTCGCTCAACTTGAGGGTGGCGATGAGTGTACGGCTTAAGGAGCCGGTGATCTTGGCTAATTCTTTGTGATTGTAGCTGTGACTTGGGTCTTGTGCCATGAGGCTTGTTATGTTGTCATCCAGCTGGTCTTGTGTCTGATGTTCTAGTGTTTCAGCAGCCTTAGGGAGGAGGCTGTTTGTTGCAATGCTTAGCCATGTTTCCAAATCCTCCCAGTGACCGACATGTCCTGTTGTGTGAGACATGTTTGGGCGTGGTGAGATCTCGAACCACGACTGACACAGACCTTGAAAAGAAAAACAAAACAAACAAACCAAAACAGAACAAATCAACAAACAAGGGGTGTAGATGTGCAATATAGAATGTGTACTAGTGTTGACTGTGTAAAACAGGTGGGTGTGGTTCTCTGTGACTGTGATCCTCTGGGGGCGTGCTTCTAATTTGTAGCCTCTGTGGGGGAAAAATTGAGCACACACACACAGGTAGCACAGCTAGAGAACAGGTAAAGAGAAGAAGAAGATTGCTTCTAATCAGAGGATTTGTAAATGACAATTTTTTTTGTAAGTCTGTGATTGCAATTGGTTTTCTCCGGGGTGAAGGAAAACAATAACAATGACAGCACTGGTCCCGTTAATGACAAAATTGACACCACAAGCTAATTAGAGTGTTCGCGTGCTTGAAGTTTCCCGGCGCCTTTCTTCTGTGGACCTGCTTTAACCTGGCGGGGTAGGATTTCACAAAAGAGGAGGGTAAATGGAAAACAATTTTGACATGTTCTCAAGTTCCACAAATACCTGTTTCGATTGCTAAAGTTCTCCACTTGTGATCTTCACACAGGTAAAAATCTCAGCAACAGCAGCAGTATTCAAATTAGAGGATAGCAGCGGGAAGAAAAGAGAGAAAGATGAGAGTAGGATTTAGGATTAGTAACACAGGTGGCAGCGCGGAGGTGCTGTTGAGTCGATGCACCTAGTGGTTTTGCTTTGCTAATTTTAGTAGGATAAACACACTGGCCTAAGTGTTAAGGAAACCTTAATTTTTTTTTTTCTTTTGGAGGTTTGCTTACTTAGAAGGGTTTTCCTAATTAGAAAGTTATTATACTCTAGGCTTTGTGATGAATGTAAATTGCTCCAGTGGTGTTCAGCAGCAAGGCCCACCGCCCGAGCGCACCAGGTGAGCTCCTGTAAGGGTTTTGCCGAACACTCCGCCCCCACCGTACTGCTGTGAGCCTCTCAGACAGCTGTGGCTTTTGGCACAACCGGGCTGGGACTCGGGTGAGTTATGTCAAACGACTGCTGGCCTGAAGAGGGGCGGGGCTAGGTCCCGGTGTCTATCCGTCAGTGCGAACCCGAAGTTCGACGTACTTCGTCAATAGATTAGCCGGAATGGTATATCCGCACCTTCGCCCAGTCAGCCGTTGACTCCTCCTCCGATACCCGATTGCTAGCCTGCTGCGGGCCGTCACTTTGCAACACTAGGACGGAAATATTCGGGTTTCCCCTCCAGCCTGCACCAGGTACAGTCGGAACGGGTGACTCCGCTTGCTGTAACTCACACTGAAGGCAATTTCACTTCACTAACCAAGCACTAGGGGGAGCCCTATCTCCTATCAGGCCTAACAAAAGAGAAACCTATAAAAGTTAATTTAATAACAGACGGAGAAAGATCAAACAGGTTGGAACCAAAACTCAATTGCAACTGAAATTAGAATTTCAAATTAGAAATGGTAGTTTCTAATTCAAATTTTATGATGTTATCATTTAAATTTGATAGGCTTGATTAGGATTAAATTAATCAATAGGGTATCCTTGAGGTAGGATCCTTATTAGCCAATGCTGGAATTAAAATTTCAGAGCAATGATTGATAGTTAAAAATCTAACTTAACGATGTTTGTCATTAATATTAGAAGACACCTGTGATTATAATAATCCGTGGTATTGAAGCAGGGTAATACAAGCTCTAATGAGTTGCAGATGAAATTAAAATTTCAGAGCATTATTGGCAGTCATGGATTAAAATCTTAATGATATTTTTCATTAACATTACAAGCGATTACATTTCATTGATCAGCCAATAGTGTTGCCATAGGGAAACAGGAACTGTAATTAATTATTAAATTAAATTAGAATTTTCAAATTCGTAACTAATTATGAAATTAAATTACAAATTCCACATCCCTAATTTTGTATCCCTAAGCCTGACCAATTACTAATTCCTTGTGTTATTCTAATCATTAGGACAAATTAATCCGTACCATCTCAATTATAAAGGAAAATTTTAGATTTTCCCCAGGCCAGACGATCAAACACTTTGATAGTTAATAATTAAGATCTTAATGTTATTGTTAAATTATCAGAGCACACATAATTATCTCAATCAGTCTATGTGGAATCAGGAACTGAAATTATTTTAATGAAATGAATTTAATTTCACATCTAGGATTAGTTATGGAATTAAAGTATCAATTTCAAATATTTCATAGCCATTCATCCGATTAGATTTTGAAAATCATGAGCGCAGTTATAATTAAATTAATTATCTTCCTATCAAAGCAACTAATACCTGCTAAATATAAAATAAAACAAAAGAACCTGAACGCAAATGCTTATTAAAACTACCTGTGAAATCGCTGATCTCACTTCCTATGAAAATCAGCTGGCCTGCACATTAACGGTTTATTTAAATCTGCATTTGTCAAAGTTCTTTTAAAAGGGAAGAGAGGGAAATGCATAATTAAATGCAAAAGAGAGAAGGAAATGACGTGAACACTCTTAGCATGAGCTAAGTTCAGATGAAAGGTTAGTCACATAAACGCTTCAAAAACACACTGCAACATACACCGCATTTGAACCCCAGGCTACAAAATGCTATGTGCTAATCGCTATGCTTCCAATGCAACTGGCTTTGCCTCAGCTCCAATATGCTACTCATTAGCTTCAGTTAGCTTAGCTTGCTATGCTGATACACCAGCCTTAAGACGGCGCTCGCAGGCTGCGCTTGCGCACTTGACTTCCTTGGGTTGCCCTGTCACTATGGTGACGACACACCCGGATGTTAGCTAACGTTATACACAGTCTCAATACCTCAGATCTCGATGTGCATCTAGATGTGCATCTAACAACCACAAAAGCACTATTTAGATTCTTATCTTTATAGCACTAACAATCTCAACTCGTTCAGAGAGAGATAAATTAATCTACAGATTAATTAATACAACAGCGTTATTGAGGCCTCGGCGGACCTAACATTTGTCAGTCTATCTGACAGGCAGAAACGCACAGTGGATTTTTCATCACACAATTTCCTTGATCAAGATAAATATCTGTTCTCCCCAGAACGCGTTTTGGCCACTCCTTCCGAGCGCCGCGTCCGATTTCACTCTTTTAGTGATTCAAAGATGGCAGAAAAATCATTAAGTAGCTAAGTTAATGTTTTCAAACCGGGAGATACATAGCATAGTTCAATCTGAAGTGGGACACGCACTTTAGCAGATTAAAACCATGGAAGGCCTTTTAAAAGACGTGAATGAGGAATCCGCTCATTCGTCTCTTTGCGCTTTTGAGCGACTTTTGTCTTACAAGACAATTTATATACTGCAGTATTTTTCTTCTAAGCAACTAAAGCTTTGTCATTCATTCAAAATGCATTGCCACATTTATACAGTACCATAAACACACAAACAACTCTGTTTCTCTGTATCTACACTATTTCTCCTTCTGGTTATGAGAAAATAGTGCAAAATGCATAATCTGTATTTCTGGTTATGAATTTTCATATCATATTTTTGCCAGCTTTCTTCCTCCACCATTATGTAGTAATTAATTTATTGATTTAATTTTAGCTCTTTTGTTTTAAGCTTTATTTTGAATTTCAGCTTTAGGGAATCTTAAAATTCTAGATTAGTATGATCAATTGATATTAATCAAAACGTCCAATTTATACCTTATTTAACACTTGTCCCGCGAGTCGTTAAGTTTCAGTATATTCTGATAAATTCTGTTTATTTTCGTGGCCACAATATAATAATACAGAATTATTTAAGTACCTTTATGACAGTTATGAACAGGTAACGTTATCTTTAGGCAAAGCTTGATTTGAAAATTACACACCAAAACACAGAACACTTCTCTATGAATCAAACAAGAGTTTATTTACTATCTTACTAACATACATGAACTAAGCTAAATAACACAAACACAAAATACATACACACAGGCAATGACTTGTTGCAATTGAGAATGATTAAAATATAGCACTGTTTTACACGATTTTACTCGTGTCGATCATCAAATGGAGAACTCTCTTAATTTTACTTTAGAGATAGGTACGACCAGTTCAGCAGAATAGAGATTTTGTTTGATTACTTGCTTTTAAGTTGAAATGGTCGCTGATCTGTCTTTCGTCTCCCGGATGTTGGAAACCCCGCGTGTCGTTGTCGCGTGGCGTCACTCTGGGGATGTCCTTTTGTTGTTGCTTGTTTGCTCGGTGTTGTTTAATGCTTCAAGGAAGTCTGTTTCGATTTCTTATGGCTTTAGATGTTGAAGTTCCTTTCACGTAGCTTCAGACTTTCTTCAGAGACTTAACTAGATGTTGGTTCAATGTTCAAACTCGGCCAGGTGTTAAAGGCTGCGAGCTTTTGTTGGTGTAGCTCCGAGTTTCAAAGAAACGTTTACACCAAGTTCGTTTACACCAACTTGTTGCATTTGTCCTGACCGTTAATATGAAACCAAATATAAGGTATTTGACATACATTAACAGCTCTCATGCTAAAACTAACTCAAAAGGGTTCTATTTAAAGATTAGAAATAACACATCGTGCATATGATGCTATAAGTGTAGTACTCACTTTACAGGAGAAAATTATACCTCAAAAGATTATAAAAACATACCATTGATTACAATGACACAGCAAGCTTATAAATGACATAAAATACACATTGATATATTTTGTAAAATATATTGTATATATTGCTTTTGATAACAGCAACAGGTATTAATTGTCTTTTGGAACACTTTATAAAAGTTTGAGTCTTTGTTCGGTTAAAGAAATGAAAGGCACATATCCTTGCCATGTCCTGGGAGGACGGGAGGTCAGGAAAGTCACTGTCCGGGTCATGAGAATGTCACGTTTGTGGGGATCTGGTCTTCCTTAGCTTGAACGTCTGTCGTAAAACGTCTTTTCTTGTTGATAAAAATCATTGAATTATGCGTTAACGATCAGAGGATCCATAAAGTTTGTCGTTTTGACCATTGCCAGATGTTTACCTCAAAGCTCTCCTATTTTGAGAGGTTTCTTTACGATGATAACCCGAAAGGCATGGCAGGAAATTGGCCAGCCAGTTGGGTGAGGTGCTCTTCCTCTGTCAATTTTATGACTTGCAGATAGAGACGAAAGTTTCTTTAAGCCTGAGGAATTTTGTGGTTGCACTTAGTGTGTGTGTGTGTGTGTGTGTGTTCTCTCCTCCACACAGGTCCTACAATAATTTCCCCCTCATTTTTATTTAGTAAATCTCTGTTGTGCAGCCCTTTACGAAAACATAAAAGGATAAAAGTTATTTTCATTTGATTACATTTTAAAACATGAATTAAATTGTTAAAGCTTTATGCATTAATTTCATTACCACCATTTTTGATAGTATATTTGTATTATATCATAAAAGTACAGAATCCAGAAAAATTCAGTCAAACCAGAATTTATGAATTGTTATAAATTATTAGATGAATATAAGTTGTTAAACTAATATATAATCAATGATGAAATTTACTTGATTGTTTTTGATTAATGAAATTTGAATAAACACATGCTTCCAAACATTTGTTCAACCAAAAAAAAAAAACCTGTTTTGATTGTTTAATACCGTATACCATGATACCGTGAAACCGTGATATTTTCTGAGACGATTATCATACCGTGAAAATCTCATACCGTTACAACCCTACTACAGACACACACAGTCAGATCAACTACAGATACACATCAACATTGTGAAGAGCTGACTGTAAATGATCTCTTATATGTTTTTAATACCTCAGAATCTGCAGATGACAATTTGGACTCTTCAGTCCATCAGAAATAAACTTTACACCAGAGTCCTGCAGGTCATTGTTACTCAGATACAGCTCTCTCAGGACACAGTTTGAAGATTGTAGAGCTGATGACAAACTCTCACAACACTGAGCAGTGAGATTACAAACAGCAAGTCTGAAAGAGAGCAGAACACAAACATCAACAGTCAGATAATCTACAGACACACACACAGTCAGATCATCTACAGAAACACATCAGCGTTGTGACCAGCTGACTAAAAATTATCTCTTATATGTTCTTAATACCTTAGTATCTGCATCTTACAGTTTGGACTCTTCAGTCCATCAGAAATAAACTTTACACAAGAGTCCTGCAGGTCATTGTTACTCAGATCCAGGTCTCTCAGGACACACTTTGAAGATTGTAGAGCTGATGACAAACTCTCACAACACTGAGAAGTGAGATTACAGCCAGCAAGTCTGAAAGAGAGCAGAACACGCACATCAACAGTCAGATAATCTACAGACACACACAGTCAGATCATCTACAGACACACACACAGTCAGATCATCTACAGACACACACACAGTCAGATCATCTACAGACACACACAGTCAGATTATCTACAGACACACACACAGTCAGATCATCTACAGACACACACACACACACACACACACACACACACACACACACACACACAGACACAGACACACACACACACAGTCAGACCATCTACAGACACACACACAGTCAGCTCATCTACAGACACACACACAGTCAGATCATCTACAGACACACAATCAGATCATCTACAGACACACACACAGTCAGACCATCTACAGACACACACAGTCGGATCTTCTACAGACACACACAGTCAGATCATCTACAGACACACACAGTCAGATCATCTACAGACACACACAGTCAGATCATCTACAGACACACACACAGTCAGACCATCTACAGACACACACACACACACACAGTCAGATTATCTACAGACACACAGTCAGATCATCTACAGACACACACAGCCAGATCATCTACAGACACACACACAGTCAGATCATCTACAGACACACACAGTCAGATCATCTACACACACACACACACACACACACACACACACACACACACAGTCAGATCATCTACAGACACATAGTCAGATCATCTACAGACACACAGTCAGATCATCTACAGACACACAGTCAGATCATCTACAGACACACTCACAGTCAGATCATCTACAGACACAGTCAGATCATCTACAAACAGTCAGATCATCTACAGACACACACACACACACACACACACACACACACACACACACACACACAGTCAGACCATCTACAGACACACACACAGTCAGATCATCTACAGACACACACACACACACACACACACACACACACACACGCAGTCAGATCATCTACAGACACACAATCAGATCATCTACAGACACACACACACAGTCAGATCATCTATGGACACACACAGTCAGATCATCTACAGACACACACAGTCAGATCATCTACAGACACACACACACACACACACACACACACACACACACACACACACACACACAGTCAGATCATCTACAGACACACACACAGTCAGATTATCTACAGACACACAGTCAGATCATCTACAGACACACACAGCCAGATCATCTACACACACACACACACACACACACACACACACACACACACACACACACACACACACACACACACAGTCAGATCATCTACAGACACACAGTCAGCTCATCTACAGACACAGTCAGCTCATCTACAGACACACACAGTCAGATCATCTACAGACAGACCATCTACAAACAGTCAGATCATCTACAGACACAGTCAAATCATCTAGATACACAGTCAGATCATCTACACACACACACACACACACACACACACACACACACACACACACACACACACAGTCAGATCATGTACACACAGATCACATCTACAGACACACACAGTCAGATCATCTACAGACACACAGTCAGATCATCTACAGACAAACAGTCAGATCATCTACAGACACACACTGTCAGATCATCTACAGGCACACAGAGTCAGATCATCTACAGGCACACACAGTCAGATCATCTACAGACACACACAGATCACATCTACAGACACCAGATCATCTACAGACACACACTTTCAGATAATCTACAGACACACATAGTCAGATCATCTACAGACACACAGTCAGATCATCTACAGACACACAGTCAGATCATCTACAGACACACACAGTCAGATCATCTACAGACACACACACAGTCAGATCATCTACACACACAGTCAGATTATCTACAGACACACAGTCAGATCATCTACAGACACACACAGTCAGATCATCTACAGACACACACAGTCAGATATTCAACAGACACACACACACACACACACACACACACACACACACACACACACACACACACACACACACACACACACACACACACAGTCAGATCCTCTACAGACACACACAGTCAGATCATCTACAGACACACAGTCAGATCATCTACAGACACACAGTCAGATCATCTACAGACACACACAGTCAGATCATAAACACACACACACACACACACACACACACACACACACACACACACACACACACACACACACACACAGTCAGATTATCTACAGACACACAGTCAGATCATCTACAGACACACACAGCCAGATCATCTACAGACACACACACAGTCAGATCATCTACAGACACACACAGTCAGATCATCTACACACACACACACACACACACACACACACACACACACACACACACACACACACACACACACACACAGTCAGATCATCTACAGACACACAGTCAGATCATCTACAGACACACAGTCAGATCATCTACAGACACACTCACAGTCAGATCATCTACAGACACAGTCAGATCATCTACAAACAGTCAGATCATCTACAGACACACACACACACACACACACACACACACACACACACACACACACACACACACACACACACACAGTCAGACCATCTACAGACACACACACAGTCAGATCATCTACAGACACACACACACACACACACACACACACACACACACACACACAGTCAGATCATCTACAGACACACAATCAGATCATCTACAGACACACACACAGTCAGACCATCTACAGACACACACAGTCGGATCATCTACAGACACACACAGTCAGATCATCTACAGACACACACAGTCAGATCATCTACAGACACACACACACACACACACACACACACACACACACACACACACACACAGTCAGATCATCTACAGACACACAGTCAGACCATCTACAGACACACACACACACACAGTCAGATTATCTACAGACACACAGTCAGATCATCTACAGACACACAGCCAGATCATCCACACACACACACACACACACACACACACACACACACACACACACACACACACACACACACACACAGTCAGATCATCTACAGACACACAGTCAGATCATCTACAGACACACAGTCAGCTCATCTACAGACACACACACAGTCAGATCATCTACAGACAGACCATCTACAAACAGTCAGATCATCTACAGACACAGTCAAATCATCTAGATACACAGTCAGATCATCTACACACACACACACACACACACACACACACACACACACACAGTCAGATCATGTACACACAGATCACATCTACAGACACACACAGTCAGATCATCTACAGACACACAGTCAGATCATCTACAGACAAACAGTCAGATCATCTACAGACACACAGTCAGATCATCTACAGGCACACACAGTCAGATCATCTACAGGCACACACAGTCAGATCATCTACAGACACACACAGATCACATCTACAGACACCAGATCATCTACAGACACACACTTTCAGATCATCTACAGACACACATAGTCAGATCATCTACAGACACACAGTCAGATCATCTACAGGCACACACAGATCACATCTACAGACACCAGATCATCTACAGACACACACTTTCAGATAATCTACAGACACACATAGTCAGATCATCTACAGACACACAGTCAGATCATCTACAGACACACAGTCAGATCATCTACAGACACACACAGTCAGATCATCTACAGACACACACACAGTCAGATCATCTACACACACAGTCAGATTATCTACAGACACACAGTCAGATCAACTACAGACACACACAGTCAGAACATCTACAGACACACACAGTCAGATATTCAACAGACACACACACACACACACACACACACACACACACACACACACACAGTCAGATCCTCTACAGACACACACAGTCAGATCATCT
The DNA here is from genome assembly GCA_027422415.1 of Schizothorax lantsangensis. Classification (NCBI taxonomy): domain Eukaryota; kingdom Metazoa; phylum Chordata; class Actinopteri; order Cypriniformes; family Cyprinidae; genus Schizothorax; species Schizothorax lantsangensis. The sequence goes on from JAPDDO010000395.1 coordinate 72,862, forward strand.
ACAGACACACAGTCAGATAATCTACAGACACACAGTCAGATCATCTACAGACACACACAGTCAGATCATAAACACACACACACACACACACACACACACACACACACACACACACACACACACACACACACAGTCAGATTATCTACAGACACACAGTCAGATCATCTACAGACACACACAGCCAGATCATCTACAGACACACACACAGTCAGATCATCTACAGACACACACAGTCAGATCATCTACACACACACACACACACACACACACACACACACACACACACACACACACAGTCAGATCATCTACAGACACACAGTCAGATCATCTACAGACACACAGTCAGATCATCTACAGACACACTCACAGTCAGATCATCTACAAACAGTCAGATCATCTACAGACACACACACACACACACACACACACACACACACACACACACACACACAGTCAGACCATCTACAGACACACACACAGTCAGATCATCTACACACACACACACACACACACACACACACACACACACACACACACACACACACACACACAGTCAGATCATCTACAGACACACAATCAGATCATCTACAGACACACACACAGTCAGACCATCTACAGACACACACAGTCGGATCATCTACAGACACACACAGTCAGATCATCTACAGACACACACAGTCAGATCATCTACAGACACACACACACACACACACACACACACACACACACACACACACACACACACACACACACACACAGTCAGATCATCTACAGACACACAGTCAGACCATCTACAGACACACACACACACACAGTCAGATTATCTACAGACACACAGTCAGATCATCTACAGACACACAGCCAGATCATCCACACACACACACACACACACACACACACACACACACACACACACACACACACACACACAGTCAGATCATCTACAGACACACAGTCAGATCATCTACAGACACACAGTCAGCTCATCTACAGACACACACACAGTCAGATCATCTACAGACAGACCATCTACAAACAGTCAGATCATCTACAGACACAGTCAAATCATCTAGATACACAGTCAGATCATCTACACACACACACACACACACACACACACACACACACACACACACACACACACAGTCAGATCATGTACACACAGATCACATCTACAGACACACACAGTCAGATCATCTACAGACACACAGTCAGATCATCTACAGACACACAGTCAGATCATCTACAGACACACAGTCAGATCATCTACAGGCACACACAGTCAGATCATCTACAGGCACACACAGTCAGATCATCTACAGACACACACAGATCACATCTACAGACACCAGATCATCTACAGACACACACTTTCAGATCATCTACAGACACACAGACAGATCATCTACAGACACACAGTCAGATCATCTACAGACACACACACAGTCAGATCATCTACAGACACACACACAGTCAGATCATCGAAAGATACACACACAGTCAGATCATCTACAGACACACAGTCAGATCATCTACAGACACACACAGTCAGATCATCTACAGACACACACAGTCAGATATTCAACAGACACATACACATACACACACACACACACACACACACACACACACACACACACACACAGTCAGATCCTCTACAGACACACACAGTCAAATCATCTACAGACACACAGTCAGATAATCTACAGACACACAGTCAGATCATCTACAGACACACACAGTCAGATCATAAACACACACACACACACACACACACACACACACACACACACACACACACACAGTCAGATCATCTACAGACACACAGTCAGATCATCTACAGACACACAATCAGATCATCTACAGACACACACACAGTCAGACCATCTACAGACACACACAGTCAGATCATCTACAGACACACACAGTCAGATCATCTACAGACACACACACACACACACACACACACACACACACTCACACACACACACACACACACACACACACACACACACACACACACACACACACACACACACACACAGTCAGATCATCTACAGACACACAGTCAGACCATCTACAGACACACACACACACACACAGTCAGATTATCTACAGACACACAGTCAGATCATCTACAGACACACAGCCAGATCATCCACACACACACACACACACACACACACACACACACACACACACACACACACACACACACACACACACACACACACACACAGTCAGATCATCTACAGACACACAGTCAGATCATCTACAGACACACAGTCAGCTCATCTACAGACACACACACAGTCAGATCATCTACAGACAGACCATCTACAAACAGTCAGATCATCTACAGACACAGTCAAATCATCTAGATACACAGTCAGATCATCTACACACACAAACACACACACACACACACACACACACACACACACACACACACACACACACACAGTCAGATCATGTACACACAGATCACATCTACAGACACACACAGTCAGATCATCTACAGACACACAGTCAGATCATCTACAGACAAACAGTCAGATCATCTACAGACACACAGTCAGATCATCTACAGGCACACACAGTCAGATCATCTACAGGCACACACAGTCAGATCATCTACAGACACACACAGATCACATCTACAGACACCAGATCATCTACAGACACACACTTTCAGATCATCTACAGACACACATAGTCAGATCATCTACAGACACACACACACACAGTCAGATTATCTACAGACACACAGTCAGATCATCTACAGACACACACAGCCAGATCATCTACAGACACACACACAGTCAGATCATCTACAGACACACACAGTCAGATCATCTACACACACACACACACACACACACACACACACACACACACACACACACACACACACACACACAGTCAGATCATCTACAGACACATAGTCAGATCATCTACAGACACACAGTCAGATCATCTACAGACACACAGTCAGATCATCTACAGACACACTCACAGTCAGATCATCTACAGACACAGTCAGATCATCTACAAACAGTCAGATCATCTACAGACACACACACACACACACACACACACACACACACACACACAGTCAGACCATCTACAGACACACACACAGTCAGATCATCTACAGACACACACACACACACACACACACACACACACACACACACACACACACGCAGTCAGATCATCTACAGACACACAATCAGATCATCTACAGACACACACACACAGTCAGATCATCTACGGACACACACAGTCAGATCATCTACAGACACACACAGTCAGATCATCTACAGACACACACACACACACACACACACAGTCAGATCATCTACAGACACACACACAGTCAGATTATCTACAGACACACAGTCAGATCATCTACAGACACACACAGCCAGATCATCTACACACACACACACACACACACACACACACACACACACACACACACACACACACACACACACACACACACAGTCAGATCATCTACAGACACACAGTCAGCTCATCTACAGACACAGTCAGCTCATCTACAGACACACACACAGTCAGATCATCTACAGACAGACCATCTACAAACAGTCAGATCATCTACAGACACAGTCAAATCATCTAGATACACAGTCAGATCATCTACACACACACACACACACACACACACACACACACACACACACAACACACACACACACACACAGTCAGATCATGTACACACAGATCACATCTACAGACACACACAGTCAGATCATCTACAGACACACAGTCAGATCATCTACAGACAAACAGTCAGATCATCTACAGACACACACTGTCAGATCATCTACAGGCACACACAGTCAGATCATCTACAGGCACACACAGTCAGATCATCTACAGGCACACACAGTCAGATCATCTACAGACACACACAGATCACATCTACAGACACCAGATCATCTACAGACACACACTTTCAGATAATCTACAGACACACATAGTCAGATCATCTACAGACACACAGTCAGATCATCTACAGACACACAGTCAGATCATCTACAGACACACACAGTCAGATCATCTACAGACACACACACACAGTCAGATCATCTACACACACAGTCAGATTATCTACAGACACACAGTCAGATCATCTACAGACACACACAGTCAGATCATCTACAGACACACACAGTCAGATATTCAACAGACACACACACACACACACACACACACACACACACACACACACACACACACACACACAGTCAGATCCTCTACAGACACACACAGTCAGATCATCTACAGACACACAGTCAGATAATCTACAGACACACAGTCAGATCATCTACAGACACACACAGTCAGATCATAAACACACACACACACACACACACACACACACACACACACACACACACACAGTCAGATTATCTACAGACACACAGTCAGATCATCTACAGACACACACAGCCAGATCATCTACAGACACACACACAGTCAGATCATCTACAGACACACACAGTCAGATCATCTACACACACACACACACACACACACACACACACACACACACACACACACAGTCAGATCATCTACAGACACACAGTCAGATCATCTACAGACACACAGTCAGATCATCTACAGACACACTCACAGTCAGATCATCTACAAACAGTCAGATCATCTACAGACACACACACACACACACACACACACACACACACACACACACACAGTCAGACCATCTACAGACACACACACAGTCAGATCATCTACACACACACACACACACACACACACACACACACACACACACACACACACACACACACACACACAGTCAGATCATCTACAGACACACAATCAGATCATCTACAGACACACACACAGTCAGACCATCTACAGACACACACAGCCGGATCATCTACAGACACACACAGTCAGATCATCTACAGACACACACAGTCAGATCATCTACAGACACACACACACACACACACACACACACACACACACACACACACACACACACACACACACACACACAGTCAGATCATCTACAGACACACAGTCAGACCATCTACAGACACACACACACACACACACACACACACACACAGTCAGATTATCTACAGACACACAGTCAGATCATCTACAGACACACAGCCAGATCATCCACACACACACACACACACACACACACACACACACACACACACACACACAGTCAGATCATCTACAGACACGCAGTCAGATCATCTACAGACACACAGTCAGCTCATCTACAGACACACACACAGTCAGATCATCTACAGACAGACCATCTACAAACAGTCAGATCATCTACAGACACAGTCAAATCATCTAGATACACAGTCAGATCATCTACACACACACACACACACACACACACACACACACACACACACACACACACACACACAGTCAGATCATGTACACACAGATCACATCTACAGACACACACAGTCAGATCATCTACAGACACACAGTCAGATCATCTACAGACAAACAGTCAGATCATCTACAGACACACAGTCAGATCATCTACAGGCACACACAGTCAGATCATCTACAGGCACACACAGTCAGATCATCTACAGACACACACAGATCACATCTACAGACACCAGATCATCTACAGACACACACTTTCAGATCATCTACAGACACACAGTCAGATCATCTACAGGCACACAGTCAGATCATCTACAGACACACACACAGTCAGATCATCTACAGACACACACACAGTCAGATCATCTACACACACAGTCAGATCATCTACAGACACACAGTCAGATCATCTACAGACACACACAGTCAGATCATCTACAGACACACACAGTCAGATATTCAACAGACACATACACATACACACACACACACACACACACACACACACACACACACACACACACAGTCAGATCCTCTACAGACACACACAGTCAAATCATCTACAGACACACAGTCAGATAATCTACAGACACACAGTCAGATCATCTACAGACACACACAGTCAGATCATAAACACACACACACACACACACACACACACACACACACACACACACACACACACACACACACACAGTCAGATCATCTACAGACACACAATCAGATCATCTACAGACACACACACAGTCAGACCATCTACAGACACACACAGTCGGATCATCTACAGACACACACAGTCAGATCATCTACAGACACACACAGTCAGATCATCTACAGACACACACACACACACACACACACACACACACACACACACACACACACACACACACACACACACAGTCAGATCATCTACAGACACAGTCAGACCATCTACAGACACACACACACACACACACACACACACACACACACACACACACACACACAGTCAGATTATCTACAGACACACAGTCAGATCATCTACAGACACACAGCCAGATCATCCACACACACACACACACACACACACACAACACACACACACACACACACACACACACACACACACACACACAGACAGATCATCTACAGACACACAGTCAGATCATCTACAGACACACAGTCAGCTCATCTACAGACACACACACAGTCAGATCATCTACAGACAGACCATCTACAAACAGTCAGATCATCTACAGACACAGTCAAATCATCTAGATACACAGTCAGATCATCTACACACACAAACACACACACACACAGTCAGATCATGTACACACAGATCACATCTACAGACACACACAGTCAGATCATCTACAGACACACAGTCAGATCATCTACAGACAAACAGTCAGATCATCTACAGACACACAGTCAGATCATCTACAGGCACACACAGTCAGATCATCTACAGGCACACACAGTCAGATCATCTACAGACACACACAGATCACATCTACAGACACCAGATCATCTACAGACACACACTTTCAGATCATCTACAGACACACATAGTCAGATCATCTACAGACACACACACACACACAGTCAGATCATCTACAGACACACACAGCCAGATCATCTACAGACACACACACAGTCAGATCATCTACAGACACACACAGTCAGATCATCTACACACACACACAGTCAGATCATCTACACACACACACACACACACACACACACACACACACACACACACACACACAGTCAGATCATCTACAGACACATAGTCAGATCATCTACAGACACACAGTCAGATCATCTACAGACACACAGTCAGATCATCTACAGACACACTCACAGTCAGATCATCTACAGACACAGTCAGATCATCTACAAACAGTCAGATCATCTACAGACACACACACACACACACACACACACACACACACACACACACACACACAGTCAGACCATCTACAGACACACACACAGTCAGATCATCTACAGACACACACACACACACACACACACACACACACACACACACACACACACACACACACGCAGTCAGATCATCTACAGACACACAATCAGATCATCTACAGACACACACACACAGTCAGATCATCTACGGACACACAGTCAGATCATCTACAGACACACACAGTCAGATCATCTACAGACACACACACACACACACACACACACACACACACACACACACACACAGTCAGATCATCTACAGACACACACACAGTCAGATTATCTACAGACACACAGTCAGATCATCTACAGACACACACAGCCAGATCATCTACACACACACACACACACACACACACACACACACACACACACACACACACACACACACACACACACACACACACACACACACACACACACACACACACAGTCAGATCATCTACAGACACACAGTCAGCTCATCTACAGACACAGTCAGCTCATCTACAGACACACACAGTCAGATCATCTACAGACAGACCATCTACAAACAGTCAGATCATCTACAGACACAGTCAAATCATCTAGATACACAGTCAGATCATCTACACACACACACACACACACACACACACACACACACACACACACACACACACACACACACAGTCAGATCATGTACACACAGATCACATCTACAGACACACACAGTCAGATCATCTACAGACACACAGTCAGATCATCTACAGACAAACAGTCAGATCATCTACAGACACACACTGTCAGATCATCTACAGGCACACACAGTCAGATCATCTACAGGCACACACAGTCAGATCATCTACAGGCACACACAGTCAGATCATCTACAGACACACACAGATCACATCTACAGACACCAGATCATCTACAGACACACACTTTCAGATAATCTACAGACACACATAGTCAGATCATCTACAGACACACAGTCAGATCATCTACAGACACACAGTCAGATCATCTACAGACACACACAGTCAGATCATCTACAGACACACACACAGTCAGATCATCTACACACACAGTCAGATTATCTACAGACACACAGTCAGATCATCTACAGACACACACAGTCAGATCATCTACAGACACACACAGTCAGATATTCAACACAACACACACACACACACACACACACACACACACACACACACACACAGTCAGATTATCTACAGACACACAGTCAGATCATCTACAGACACACACAGCCAGATCATCTACAGACACACACACAGTCAGATCATCTACAGACACACACAGTCAGATCATCTACACACACACACACACACACACACACACACACACACACACACACACACACACACACACACACACACACACACAGTCAGATCATCTACAGACACACAGTCAGATCATCTACAGACACACTCACAGTCAGATCATCTACAGACACAGTCAGATCATCTACAAACAGTCAGATCATCTACACACACACACACACACACACACACACACACACACACACACACACACACACACAGTCAGACCATCTACAGACACACACACAGTCAGATCATCTACAGACACACACACACACACACACACACACACACACACACACACACACACACACACACACACACTCAGATCATCTACAGACACACAATCAGATCATCTACAGACACACACACAGTCAGACCATCTACAGACACACACAGTCGGATCATCTACAGACACACACAGTCAGATCATCTACAGACACACACAGTCAGATCATCTACACACACACACACACACACACACACACACACACACACACACACACACACACACACACACACACACACAGTCAGATCATCTACAGACACACAGTCAGACCATCTACAGACACACACACACACAGTCAGATTATCTACAGACACACAGTCAGATCATCTACAGACACACACAGTCAGATCATAAACACACACACACACACACACACACACACACACACACACACACACACACACACACACACAGTCAGATTATCTACAGACACACAGTCAGATCATCTACAGACACACACAGCCAGATCATCTACAGACACACACACAGTCAGATCATCTACAGACACACACAGTCAGATCATCTACACACACACACACACACACACACACACACACACACACACACACACACACACACACAGTCAGATCATCTACAGACACACAGTCAGATCATCTACAGACACACAGTCAGATCATCTACAGACACACTCACAGTCAGATCATCTACAGACACAGTCAGATCATCTACAAACAGTCAGATCATCTACAGACACACACACACACACACACACACACACACACACACACACACACACACACACACATCTACACACACACACACAGTCAGACCATCTACAGACACACACACAGTCAGATCATCTACAGACACACACACACACACACACACACACACACACACACACACACACACACACACACACAGTCAGATCATCTACAGACACACAATCAGATCATCTACAGACACACACACAGTCAGACCATCTACAGACACACACAGTCGGATCATCTACAGACACACACAGTCAGATCATCTACAGACACACACAGTCAGATCATCTACACACACACACACACACACACACACACACACACACACACACACACACACACACACACACACACACACACACACACACAGTCAGATCATCTACAGACACACAGTCAGACCATCTACAGACACACACACACAGTCAGATTATCTACAGACACACAGTCAGATCATCTACAGACACACAGCCAGATCATCCACCACACACACACACACACACACACACACACACACACACACACACACACACACACACACACACACAGTCAGATCATCTACAGACACACAGTCAGATCATCTACAGACACACAGTCAGCTCATCTACAGACACACACACAGTCAGATCATCTACAGACAGACCATCTACAAACAGTCAGATCATCTACAGACACAGTCAAATCATCTAGATACACAGTCAGATCATCTACACACACACACACACACACACACACACACACACACACACACACAGTCAGATCATGTACACACAGATCACATCTACAGACACACAGTCAGATCATCTACAGACAAACAGTCAGATCATCTACAGACACACAGTCAGATCATCTACAGGCACACACAGTCAGATCATCTACAGGCACACACAGTCAGATCATCTACAGACACACACAGATCACATCTACAGACACCAGATCATCTACAGACACACACTTTCAGATCATCTACAGACACACATAGTCAGATCATCTACAGACACACAGTCAGATCATCTACAGGCACACAGTCAGATCATCTACAGACACACACACAGTCAGATCATCTACAGACACACACACAGTCAGATCATCTACACACACAGTCAGATCATCTACAGACACACAGTCAGATCATCTACAGACACACACAGTCAGATATTCAACAGACACACACACACACACACACACACACACACACACACACACACACACACACACACACACACACAGTCAGATCCTCTACAGACACACACAGTCAGATCATCTACAGACACACAGTCAGATAATCTACAGACACACAGTCAGATCATCTACAGACACACACAGTCAGATCATAAACACACACACACACACACACACACACACACACACACACACACAGTCAGATCATCTACAGACACACACAGATCACATCTACAGGCACACACAGTCATATCATCTACAGACACACACAGTCATATCATCTACAGACACACAGTCAGATCATCTACACACAAACACACACAGTCAGATCATCTACAGACACACACACAGTCAGATCATCTACAGACACACACAATCAGATCATCTACACACACACACACACACACACACACACACACACACACACACACACACACACACACACACACACACACACACACCACACACAGTCAGATCATCTACACACACACACACACACACACACACACACACACACACACACACACACACACACACACACACACACACACACACACAGTCAGATCACATCTACAGACACACACAGTCATATCATCTACAGACACATAGTCAGATCATCTACAGACACAGTCAGATCATCTACAGACACACACAGTCAGATCATCTACAGACACACACAGTCAGATCATCTACAGACACACACAGTCAGATCATCTACAGACACACACAGTCAGATCATCTACACACACACATCAGGACTTGAAAACGAAAAAAACATTCAATCGGTTCACTCCGAGCAGAATCGATATTTTAACGTTTCTGTTCCTGCGTTCCTCGTGTATTATTATCGTTCCGAAACGGTTAATAATTTTATTTTTATTTATTTTTTTCTTTGCCTATAATAATAATAATAATAATAATAAAGTACAGCGTTTTCTTTACTCAAAAAGAAAGAAAAAAAAGCAACACAGAAAATCTGGTATCTTAACCCGCTGTGATTAATCATAGCCAATACAGCATCATCTTTAATAGATTTTGGCCAAATGTAGCCTATTAAACAAAAGAAAACATCTGCTAACGCTTTAAAGACATTAAAGTATTTTTTCAAGATATTTACAAATGTTTGCTGCATTGTTAAACGCTCTTATAAAATTGCGTTTTGAGAGGAAAAAAACATAGGCTAAGTCGCATTTTATGACTACATTTAGAAATAATGTAGGCTAAAAAGCCGGTAAAAGCAAAATGTTTACAAACATTATAAACACAAGTTAAAGTTCCCTTCTCTCCACAACAATCCTCTAAAGTTAAGGTGATTTAAAGCGTTTAGGCTATATAAATGTAAAGCCAAAAACAAATTAATTTAAGGTGAAACTGATGCCTACCTCTCTCATTCGGCATGAATCCAAATATTATATCTGGATAATATAACGTATCTGGATACTAAAATATTATTATTTATGAAATAGGATTTGTGCTTCACTCGCATCAATCATCATCCTTCGCATATCAGCATAGTGGTCACGCTGAATGCAACAGATTGTACAACGGAGCAGTGCTACTTATTATATGGTTCTTTAACTGTATTTTGATAATTAATTTTGATAATGCACAGGCTGCAATATCGCAAAAATATGTTGTCTGTGTGCGCGTCAAGCACTGGCGCAATAGCCATACTGGTATACAGATAGAAGCAAGACATTCAAAACTGTCAAGATTTTGCAAAATAAAGAAAACTACTGCTGTCGTTTCCGTGAACTTTGGATCGTGTCACAATAAACCGAAACTCAGCTCTTTTTTTTCTTTAGTTTTGTTAATCTGTCAATGATTTAAGTTAAATATATTTCGTACATATAGCCTATACATATTTCTTTTTATGTAAGCCTATAGTTTTATTGTTTTCTCCATTCACAGAAGCGCTGCAGGTGCGTGTGATCTGTTGAATCCATCTTACACTATCCTCGGATAAACTCTAACGCCGGTGCATTGCATTTGTGACTTACCAAGAGTTCACAGCTGAGTGCGGGCGGGCATTTCATGCATTGGACGCGTCAGCGCCACATTTGCAATATAGGCCGTAGCCTACTGCTTGAATTCGTGATTGGTTGACAGCAAATTTCAAATATTAAATGGAACGATAAAATAACATTATTAACCGGTTAATGGCCATTTACATTTTTTGATTCTGATCGGAACTATAAAATTTGATTTCGTTTCTGATTCTGTTCCAGTCAAAATTTAGTTTGTTTCCGGTTTTCGTTTTCGTTCCTTGAACCGGTTCAGAGCCCTGCACACACACACACAGTCAGATAATCTACAGACACACACAGATCACATCTACAGACACACACAGTCATATCATGTACAGACACACACTGTCAGATCATCTACAGACACAGACAGATCATCTACACACACACTGTCAGATCATCTACAGACACACACAGTCAAATCATCTACAGACAGTCAGATCATCTACAGACACACACACAGTCAGATCATCTACAGGCACACACAGTCAGATCATCTACAGACACACACACAGTCAGATCATCTACAGACACACACACAGTCAGATCATCTACAGACACACACACAGTCAGATCATCTAGAGACACACACAGACAGATCATCTACAGACATACACAGTCAAATCATCTACAGACAGTCAGATCATCTACAGACACACAAGTCAGATCATCTACAGACACAGTCAGATCATCTACAGACACAGTCAGATCATCTACAGACACAGACAGACATCTACACACACACACACACACACACACACACACACACACACACACACACACACACACACACACACACACACACACACACACACACACACACAGATCATGAACAGGCACACAAGTCAGATCATCTACAGACACTGTCAGATCATCTACAGACACACACAGTCAGATCATCTACAGACACACACAGTCAGATCATCTACAGACACAGACAGATCTACACACACACACACACACACACACACACACACACACACACACACACACACACACACACACACACACACACACACACACACACACACACACACAGTCAGATCATCTACAGACACACACAGTCAGATCATCTACAGACACAGACAGATCATCTACACACACTGTCAGATCATCTACAGACACACACACACACACACACACACACACACACACACACACACACACACACACACACACACACACACACACACACACACACACACACACACACACACAGTCAAATCATCTACAGACAGTCAGATCATCTACAGACACACACACAGTCAGATCATCTACAGACACACACACAGTTAGATCATCTACAGACACACACAGTCAGATCATATACAGACACACACACAGTCAGATCATCTACAGACACACACACACACAGTCACATTATCTACAGAAACACATCAGCATTGTGACCAGCTGACTGTAAATTATCTCTTATATGTTCTTAATACCTCAGTATCTGCAGCTTACAGTTTGGACTCTTCAGTCCATCAGAAATAAACTTTACACAAGAGTCCTGCAGGTCATTGTTACTCAGATCCAGCTCTCTCAGGACACAGTTTGAGGATTGTAGAGCTGATGACAAACTCTCACAACACTGAGAAGTGAGATTACAGCCAGCAAGTCTGAAAGAAAGCAGAACACACACATCAACAGAGCTGATGACACAATTTCACAATGCTGATCTGAGAGATCACAGCCAGAAAATCTGGAAGAGATTAAATACATTTTAAGAATTAACACACAAACAGATCATCTACAGACACACAGATTAAATAAAATTTAAGAATTAACAAAACAATGAAGACATGTACCATGTTGCCAGTTTTCTGTCCTCAGGGAACAGAGGATGACATGATCTGAACACTGAATCACAATAAGATGAGCTCTTGAGAGTGAGATAATCTGATCATTTTATCATTCAGATCAATTCATATCTTAGATCAGATGAGCTCCTGACTGTTTCTTCTCTTCAGCTAAAGAATATTTAAAATTTAGCAACATGTAGCAAAGCCTTCTGAGGGTATACACATGATACGTTTTGAGAGATTCTCCAGACAGCTGTGTAGTTAATAAAACTGTGAAATTTAAATCCTTACTGCTAAACTGATAATTTGATAAATGTTTTTATTTTCCCATTATTTGGTGCTTCAGTAACTTGCCGTGCTTTTTTTGCTTTATTATACTTTATTCAATGTCACACCATTCAAGATGAAATGAGATATGTTGAATAAATGTTTGATATGTAGTTTAAGTTTCACAGTAAGAGACAGATTAATTCACTGAGTCACGTATGTGGAAATCAAATCCTTTAAAAAATTAGGTTAATGAAATGGAAGAGCCCTGAATGAGTGCATGTTGGGAAAAAAAACAGTTAATTTTATTCACTATCAGCTGTGACTCCAGTGGTTTAAAACTGAATTTTATGAAGCTCTTTTTGAGAAAACAAAAAAACAAAAACACTTTATTTACGAAAATACAAATGTTTGATATTTACATTTAATAAGTCTACTAATAATATGGCATGTATTTTAACATGTCACGGACATACTTTGTTATTCGCAATGATGGATAAAGTACCTGAAAGCCACACTTAAGTAAAACTACAGATATCTTACCAGAAAATGACTTTGGTAGAAGTTGAAGTCACCATCTAGAATATTACTTGAGAAAAAGTTTTAAAGTATGTGGTATTAATTGTACTTAAGTATGATTTTTTTTAACATATATATATATATATTTTTATATTAAATGTACTTAAGTATTGAAAGTAAAAGTACAGGTAAATGCAAAATGGAAAAGGAGCAAATAAATAAATATATAACATTTTTTCCCATTATTTAATTAAAAAATAAATAAATAAAACTTGGCCACAATTTAGCTAAAACAATGGAACTTAAAAGAAGGAAAGGATTAATAAAACGTCCTCATTTTTAAACTCAATAGTTCCCTTTCGATACTTCACTTGTACTGCGTCTTACTAGACACATATGGGGAAAACTCCTTTTTCTCCGATAACTGAAGCCTTTTTTCAATAACGCAGTGTTACTGCACGGCCATTGGTTCGTGCAGTGCTATAAAGACGAACCAATGGCTCGGCAGCAGTGCTGCACGAGCCTATGGTGATGAAGCCCACCAGAGCCCGCCAGAATAGGTGGGGCATCTGGCTATATAAGCCGCCGATTCGCCATAGGATCCTCAGATTTCTCCTTCAGCAACGACATCGCTCTTCGCTGATCTACGAGACTCGAAGCCTTCTTGCCATTGACTAGCCTTTGCAGTGGATCAAGACCCTCTCGGCTCGGCTGACTTCCCCGCTCTCAAGCCGCTTCAGCGCCTGCAGCAGCCGCGGTCTCACAGTCCCCCTGCCGCCATCCGGCGAGCGCTATAAAGAGCAAATTTTCAAAGAGCAAATTTCTCAGTGTTGTTGCAACTGCCGCGCCGTTACTGTTGCTCGTGCAGGCCTTCCCTGCACACTGCTGATGGTCACGGCTAGTGCACTTCCTGCTTGACTAGTGCACTTCCAAGCTGAAGCTGCACTCACCGGGATGGAATATCCTCATTGTGAGGGTATGAGTCTCGCCTCACTGCGCTCGTGGATAGCTATTGAGCCCTGCGAGCCCAAGCCAGGCACGGAACGCCGAACTGCTCCGCGTCCTGTCCAAGGCTGTGGATGAGAGGGTTTGGAGTGGTCTCCACCGGAGGAGCCCACTCGCAGCTGCCTGGATGAATGGTTCCTTCCGGGGCGCCATCAGGCCCTCGTCAGCAAGCCTCGCCGTTCTTCCCGGAAGTCCACGAAGAACTCACCAGGTCGTGGTGCGCCCCCTACTCGGCCCGCCTGCGTGCTTCCTCTTCATCCGCCCTCATCTCTGTAGACAGTGCTGAAGAAAAAGGGTACGAGAAGATGTCTCCTCTCGATGAGTCAGTGGCAGCGCATCTTTGCCCGCCCACAACCATCGGTTGGACGGCGAAGGCTGCCCACCCGTCCAAGCCCTGTAAGACGACTTCAGCTGGACAAGCAGCATCGGCGCAGGAGGACGGTGGTCTCAACAGATGCATCCAACATGGGTTGGGGGAGCGCTGTGCGAGGGCAGACTGCCTTTCGGCCTGTGGTCGAAAGAGGAAGGAAGTCTTCACATCAACTGCCTGGAAATGCTGGCAGTGTGTCGAGCCCTTCATACCATCTTACCAGATCTAAGGGGGCACCACGTTCTGGTCCGTTCGGACAGCATGACCGTGGTAGCCTACATAAATCACCAAGGAGGGCTCTCCTCGAGGCGCCACTTCGTTCTAGTAGAGCACTTCTTGTAATTGTCTCAGCACAATCTGTGTTCGCTGAGAGCAACGCATGTGCCAGGCAGACTGAACCAGGGTGCAGACATGCTGTCACGGGGCAACGTCCCCTCAGAGGAGTGGACGCTCCGTCCGCAGGTGGTTCAGGAGATCTGGGAGATCTTTGGCAAGGCAGAGGTCGACCTCTTCGACCTCAAAAGACAACTCTCATTGCCTGACATATTATTCGAAGGACATGGATGTGTTGGCCCACGACTGACCCAACCTCCTCCTTTACGCTTTTCCCCTGATCGCTCTGATCCCGCAGGTCATCAGGTGAATCAGGGAACACAAACACAAAGTTTTCTTAGTGGCCCCGCTCTGGAGGAACCAACACTGGTTCTCAGAGCTGTCTCAGCTGCTCACCGCAGCCCCCTGGCCCATTCCTCTGAGACAGGACCTCCTCTCTCAGGCGAACAGAACAATGTGGCATCCCGGGCCCAAGCTGTGGGCTCTGCACCTTTGGCCTCTCGATGGGAGCTCACGGACCTCCCCGAGAGCATTCAAAACACAATCTCTCAGGCTAGAGCCCCGTCTACAAGACGTCTCTACGCCCTCAAATGGTCTGTCTTCTCCGCCTGGTGCTCAACCCGTGGTACAGACTAGGGCTGGGCGGTATATCGAACACAATATTTATGCGCATCTCGTCAGTAAAGCCGGTTCCTAAATCTCCATCACCTGTTTTCAAATGGAGCGACATTTAATACACAGAGCCGTATTTCACAGACAAGCTACGCAATATCGAGTTCATTATCACAGATGAATCGCCTTCGATAATGAACGCGATATTTTGCGTAATTTGTCAGTTATCTACGGCTCTGTGTATTTAAATGCCGCTCCATTTGAAAACAAGTGATGGAGATTTAGGAACCGGCTTTACTGACGAGATGCGCATAACAATTCGATATATCGCCCAGCCCTAGTACAGACCCATTTTTCTGTGACATATCGTTGATATTGTCCTTCCTACAAGAGCTGTTGGACAAGGGACACTCCCCTTCAATGCTCAAGGTCTATGTAGCAACTATAGCAAACAGCTGCTTATGGCTTAGGTGAAGGTAAACTATTGAGAAAGAAAATGGATGTGTAACAGTATATTGGTTCACAGCAGTTTAACGTTCCTGCTTTCTGTGTCAAATGTTAATCAAACAACAAACACATTTTGTTTTTTGTTTGTACAAAATCCCTTTTGTAGCTTTAACATATTTATTGCAATTAATTTATACAGTGAAGACTATGCAGTGTTATTTTACATTTGACTAATCAATTTCTGTACCTGAATACTGTTAGATTTACCTGAAAAATATAAAGCACTGTTTATTTAATTTGTATCTTTGTTCTGTTATATTTATCTATTCTTGTAATTTGTTTATTTCCTATTGATTTTTGTATAGTTTTTTCCAAATAGAGCTATTCAAGTCATCTGGTGATTTATTTTCTCTTCATAATCAATCGCAAATTATATTGCAGAAAAAATATCGCAATGTGAATTTTTTCCAATATAGTGCAGCCCTATTACTGTGGTATGCAACTACAACCACAGGTCCCGGACTTGGCAAATGTCTATTGTGCATCTATATGAACTTATTATTTATTTGCTTTTGTCATTGTAAAGTATCCTTGAGCCTGGGGAAAGTGCTATATAAATTAAACTTATTATTATTATTATTGATATTATTACACAAATCTCTGCATATATCCAAGAAATAAAACAGATAAATGAAAAGAACAAGCAGGTTTGTTGGGGATTTGAACCCGTGTCACTGATATTGTTGACCAGCGCTTGACCACTAGACTACTGATGAACTTTTCCTGAAACACACAGAAAAAGCTTTTCCAGCAGCGTGTTCACGAGAGAGAAGCTCTTCATTCCTCTCGCTTCACAATAATAAAGACGATCAGAGAGAAGCTCTTCGTTCCTCTCGCGTCACAATAATAAAGACGATCAGAGAGAAGCTCTTCGTTCCTCTTGCTTCACAATAATAAAGACGATCAGAGAGAAGCTCTTCGTTCGTCTCGCTTCACAATAATAAAGACGATCAGAGAGAAGCTCTTCGTTCCTCTCGCTTCACAATAATAAAGACGATCAGAGAGAAGCTCTTCGTTCCTCTCGCTTCACAATAATAAAGACGATCAGAGAGAAGCTCTTCGTTCGTCTCGCTTCACAATAATAAAGACGATCAGAGAGAAGCTCTTCGTTCCTCTCGCTTCACAATAATAAAGATGATCGGAGAGAAGCTCTTCGTTCCTCTCGCTTCACAATAATAAAGATGATCAGAGAAGCTCTTCGTTCGTCTCGCTTCACAATAATAAAGACGATCAGAGAGAAGCTCTTCGTTCCTCTCGCATCACAATAATAAAGATGATCAGAGAGAAGCTCTTCGTTCCTCTCGCTTCACAATAATAAAGACGATCAGAGAGAAGCTCTTCGTTCCCCTCGCGTCACAATAATAAAGACGATCGGAGAGAAGCTCTTCGTTCCCCTCGCTTCACAATAATAAAGACGATCAGAGAGAAGCTCTTCGCTCCTCTCGCTTCACAATAATAAAGACGATCGGAGAGAAGCTCTTCGTTCCTCTCGCTTCACAATAATAAAGACGATCGGAGAGAAGCTCTTCGTTCCTCTCGCTTCACAATAATAAAGACGATCGGAGAGAAGCTCTTCGTTCCTCTCGCTTCACAATAATAAAGACGATCGGAGAGAAGCTCTTCGTTCCTCTCGCTTCACAATAATAAAGACGATCGTTCCTCTCGCTTCACAATAATAAAGACGATCAGAGAGAAGCTCTTCCTTCCTCTCGCTTCACAATAATAAAGACGATCAGAGAGAAGCTCTTCGTTCCTCTCGCTTCACAATAATAAAGACGATCAGAGAGAAGCTCTTCGTTCGTCTCGCTTCACAATAATAAAGACGATCAGAGAGAAGCTCTTCGTTCCTCTCGCTTCACAATAATAAAGACGATCAGAGAGAAGCTCTTCGTTCCTCTCGCTTCACAATAATAAAGACGATCAGAGAGAAGCTCTTCGTTCGTCTCGCTTCACAATAATAAAGACGATCAGAGAGAAGCTCTTCGTTCCTCTCGCTTCACAATAATAAAGATGATCGGAGAGAAGCTCTTCGTTCCTCTCGCTTCACAATAATAAAGATGATCAGAGAAGCTCTTCGTTCGTCTCGCTTCACAATAATAAAGACGATCAGAGAGAAGCTCTTCGTTCCTCTCGCATCACAATAATAAAGATGATCAGAGAGAAGCTCTTCGTTCCTCTCGCTTCACAATAATAAAGACGATCAGAGAGAAGCTCTTCGTTCCCCTCGCGTCACAATAATAAAGACGATCGGAGAGAAGCTCTTCGTTCCCCTCGCTTCACAATAATAAAGACGATCAGAGAGAAGCTCTTCGTTCCTCTCGCTTCACAATAATAAAGACGATCGGAGAGAAGCTCTTCGTTCCTCTCGCTTCACAATAATAAAGACGATCGGAGAGAAGCTCTTCGTTCCACTCGCTTCACAATAGTAAAGACGATCGGAGAGAAGCTCTTCGTTCCTCTCGCTTCACAATAATAAAGACGATCGGAGAGAAGCTCTTCGTTCCTCTCGCTTCACAATAATAAAGACGATCGTTCCTCTCGCTTCACAATAATAAAGACGATCAGAGAGAAGCTCTTCGTTCCTCTCGCTTCACAATAATAAAGACGAACGGAGAGAAGCTCTTCATTCCTCTCGCTTCACAATAATAAAGACGATCGGAGAGAAGCACTTCGTTCCTCTCGCTTCACAATAATAAAGACGATCGGAGAGAAGCTCTTCGTTCCTCTCGCTTCACAATAATAAAGACGATCGGAGAGAAGCTCTTCGTTCCTCTCGCTTCACAATAATAAAGACGATCAGAGAGAAGCTCTTCGTTCGTCTCGCTTCACAATAATAAAGACGATCGGAGAGAAGCTCTTCGTTCCTCTCGCTTCACAATAATAAAGACGATCGGAGAGAAGCTCTTCGTTCCTCTCGCTTCACAATAATAACGACGATCTGAGAGAAGCTCTTCCTTCCTCTCGCTTCACAATAATAAAGACGATCGGAGAGAAGCTCTTCGTTCCTCTCGCTTCACAATAATAAAGATCATCAGAGAGAAGCTCTTCGTTCCTCTCGCTTCACAATAATAAAGATCATCAGAGAGAAGCTCTTCGTTCCTCTCGCTTCACAATAATAAAGACGATCGGAGAGAAGCTCTTCATTCCTCTCGCTTCACAATAATAAAGACGATCAGAGAGAAGCTCTTCATTCCTCTCGCTTCACAATAATAAAGACGATCGGAGAGAAGCTCTTCGTTCCTCTCGCTTCACAATAATAAAGATCATCAGAGAGAAGCTCTTCGTTCCTCTCACTTCACAATAATAAAGATAATCATTGTTTTGAGGAGACAGTTCTGCACTGACTGTGAGATATGATGATCTAGTGCTGGATTTGTTCATTATTGTTCAAATCCTGATCTTATACACCTGCCTAGTTTTTATAATGAACACGACTGACAGTGATCACACTGCACTTTAATGTGGAAAACACTGAAAACCATTTAATAAACCCAATATTAACCCATAATAATACAGGTGCATCTCAATAAATTAGAATGTCGTGGAAAAGTTCATTTATTTCAGTAATTCAACTCAAATTGTGAAACTCGTGTATTAAATAAATTCAATGCACACAGACTGAAGTAGTTTAAGTCTTTGGTTCTTTTAATTGTGATGATTTAGGCTCACATTTAACAAAATCCCACCAATTCACTATCTCAACAAATTGGAATACTTCATAAGACCAATAAAAAAACATTTTTAGTGAATTGTTGGCCTTCTGGAAAGTATGTTCATTTACTGTATATGTACTCAATACTTGGTAGGGGCACCTTTTGCTTTAATTACTGCCTCAATTCGGCGTGGCATGGAGGGGATCAGTTTGTGGACCTGCTGAGGTGGTATGGAAGCCCAGGTTTCTTTGACAGTGGCCTTCAGCTCATCTGCATTTTTTGATCTCTAAAAATAGATTCATAGATTCTCTATGGGGTTCAGGTCTGGTGAGTTTGCTGGCCAGTCAAGCACACCAACACCATGGTCATTTAACTAACTTTTGGTGCTTTTGGCAGTGTGGGCAGGTGCCAAATCCTGCTGGAAAATGAAATCAGCATCTTTAAAAAGCTGGTCAGCAGAAGAAAGCATGAAGTGCTCCAAAATTTCTTGGTAAACGGGTGCAGTGACGTTGGTTTTCAAAAAACACAATGGACCAACACCAGCAGATGACATTGCAACCCAAATCATCACAGACTGTGGAAACTTAACACTGGACTTCATGCAACTTGGGCTATGAGCTTCTCCACCCTTCCTCCAGACTCTAGGACCTTGTTTCCAAATGAAATACAAAACTTGCTCTCATCTGAAAAGAGGACTTTGGACCACTGGGCAACAGTCCAGTTCTTTTTCTCCTTAGCCCAGGTAAGACGCCTCTGACATTGTCTGTGGTTCAGGAGTGGCTTAACAAGAGGAATACGACAACTGTAGCCTTGACATGTCTGTGTGTGGTGGCTCTTGATGCCTTGACCCCAGCCTCAGTCCATTCCTTGTGAAGTTCACCCAAATTCTTGAATCGATTTTGCTTGACAATCTTCTTAAAGGGATAGTTCACCCAAAAATGAAAATTCTGTCATCATTTACTCACCCTCAAGTAGTTCCAAACCTGTATGAATGCCTTTGTTCTGCTGAACACAAAGGAAGATATTCTGAAGAATGTGGGAAACAGAGCAGTTCTGGGGCACCATTGACTTCCATAGTAATTTTTTTTTCCTACTATGGAAGTCAATGGTGCCCCAAAACAGCCTGGTTACAAACTTTCTTCAAAATATCTTCCTTTGTGTTCGGCAGAACAAAGAAATTCATACAGGTTTGGAACTACTTTAGGGTGAGTAAATGACGACAGAATTTTCATTTTTGGGTGAACTATCCCTTTAAGGCTGCGGTTCTCTCGGTTGGTTGTGCATCTTTGTCTTCCACACTTTTTCCTTCCACTCAACTTTCTGTTAACATGCTTGGATACAGCACTCTGTGAACAGCCAGCTTCTTTGGCAATGAATGTTTGTGGCTTACCCTCCTTGTGAAGGGTGTCAATGATTGTCTTCTGGACAACTGTCAGATCAGCAGTCTTCCCCATGATTGTGTAGCCTAGTGAACCAAACTGAGAGACCATTTTGAAGGCTCAGGAAACCTTTGCAGGTGTTTTGAGTTGATTAGCTGATTGGCATGTCACCATATTCTAATTTGTTGAGATAGTGAATTGGTGGGTTTTTGTTAAATGTGAGCCTAAATCATCACAATTAAAAGAACCAAAGACTTAAACTACTTCAGTCTGTGTGCATTGAATTTATTTAATACACGAGTTTCACAATTTGTGTTGAATTACTGAAATAAATGAACTTTTCCACGACATTCTAATTTATTGAGATGCACCTGTAAACCCAACCCCACATATAAATTATTATTATTATTTATAATAAAAAAAAAATCGCTTACATTTTCACTGTAGTAGCAAGAAAGACTTTTAAGTCGTTCTGAATTATAAATCAAAGCACGATCATAACATCTTAACTGTCACTATTAGTCCTGCATAGATTCAGTCTTCCACATATTCTGTAGCTTATTGTGAATATATTCCATCAGTTCTGGACACTGAAAAGCTAAACTGCACATTATTTCTGTGTTTGGAAACTAATGTTGTGAATCAGGGCTTGTTCTCTGCAGTCATTCAGAGAAATGTGTCACATCTGAGTTTGCAAATCATTCTCAAAAGGCTAACATTTAAGTAAGGGATAATCAACGGCTAGCCTTAATGCACGACGTGGAGGCAAAGAACCACCCGATGCGAAGCGGAGATTATCCCGCTTATTCCATGGTCATTTGCCAAGTTATAGACAAGTTAAAACTTGTATTGCTCTTTGCAGCGCAATATTTGACCGAATGGGTAAAAATGACAGTTATTTTTGTCAGTTACGGCTCGTTAGCGCTAGCATTCTGCCAGCTTCAAATCAGACACAGAGATGAAATAGTGTGGTAAGACCACATTTATTTGCATTTATAGCACAAGGACCTAGAGCTGGGACTCTTTCAAGGATCACCCAAAGCACAACCACGCTATATGCACAAGGCAGTTGGTTCTAACATTTTATCAGAATTTGAAGAAACATTTCTACTTAAAATATTAAATGCATTTCATTCAAGGCAGCGTTTTTCCTGCGTAAAGAATTTCCTCTGGCTGTCGACAAAACTGAGACAGTCCTATCCTTTACCACCGACATGGTTTCTGTTGCAGGTTCCATTCTCAAACTGTTCTACACGTTCTCACTGCACAAATGTACAAATCTCTTGTAATGAGACACATTAGTAAAACATGTTTTCACAGAAACTATAGATTTCCACCAAAATAAAAGATCAACTGGTTTCAGTCAAAAGAAGTACAAGGGTTTCTCTTGCAAGTGCAGCGCAAAATATGCATGTTATGGTACAAACACTGAGTCTTTAAATGTTGTATTTGGATTTTACAGGTTTTTAACAATACATCCAAGCACAAACACTGCAAGCTGAAGTTTGGGATTATTTTCATCTGTTTTATACTGTATGTTTCCAAAATAAAACTGCTGTTTTACAGTTTTCAGCATGTGGTAGTTTATTGAAGTTGATTGTAAAGCCATTGCTGCCAGTCATTTGATTTAAACTTTATGTATGTGTACAGTGTTGATCTAAATGCAAACTAGGTTGTAATTGAACGTACAGTTGTGTATTCACTCATGTTGAAAGTACGACGGTGAAACAACGTCACAATATCAACGTTGATTCAATTTGCAAAATCAACACATAATCCAACGTTGATTCAACACACAAAACAGAACGACCTTAATTCACCAATGCTGCAGCTAAAACGGTGAAACAACGTCACGATTTCAACGGTGAAACAACGTCATGATTCCACGGTGAAACAACGTCACAATATCAACGTTGATCCAATTTGCAAAATCGAAACATAATCCAACGTTGATTCAACCATGGTACCTGACGTTGATTCACCGTGAATCAACGTTGAAATGCCGGCTGGCTAGTGCTGTACAGTAAAGAGTAAGCACACTTCAAGCACTGCCTTCACTGTAATAGTTCACTGTAACAGCAGTCAAACAGCTGGAACATTAAGCATTTATGATCAATAATTACTGGAGATTAAATGTGATAATGATATATTATTATTGCTATTAATATTACCAGTAATGTATGTGATTATTTTATCTTCATTCACAGTGAAAATGTCTGAATTGCAGCTTTACTGATCAATGCTGTCCACCGTCTCTTTGCTGCACCTGCTGCTGATTTAATGAACGAGTTTCTCATGTGACTGGGTTGTGTTTACCGCGGTGATAACAGACATTTTACTCCACTATCTACTGTATTAAACACACCTGTCGTGACTCCTTTAAGATTCTGGCCTGTTATTTAGAAGAAAATCTCTTCAGGAACATTTATTATAAAGGTTCATTATTAAATATGATAGTTTAGTTAATGATGAAACACTCACAGAGCTTTTCTGCATTTGATCACAGCTGGTATCAGTCTTCTTCTGCCCTCATTTGATGTGTTGTATTTCATGGTGTTCAGCTCATCCAGCGGCTCCTCTGATATCTGAAGCATGTAGGAGATTGTTGAGCATTGAGCAGCAGAGAGTTTCTCCTCTGAGTGTTTGCCTTATTTCACAAACTCCTGAATCTCTGTAGACAGAGTCTGATCTTTCACTTCCAGCAGACAGAGGAACAGATTGATGGACTGACCAGCTGAGAGAGGATGACCTTCATCTTTGATCTTGTATTTAATGTGCTGTGTGGTTTCTCTGATGCTCTCCGAGCTGTTCTCTGTGTGTGTCAGTAGATCCTGTAAGAGTCTCTGATTGGACTCCAGTGAGACGCCCAGCAGGAACCGCAGGAACAGATCCAGATGTCCATTCTTACTCTGGAGTGCTTCATCTACTGCTGATCTTAGTAGATCATACAGAGAGACTTCATCAGATCTGTCAGATCTGAATTCATGCAGTGGCTCCATGTTCTTCATTAAATAGCAGTAAAACATATAGAAAGCAGCGAGAAACTCCTGAACGCTCAGATGAATGAAGCTGTAGACTTTCCTCTGATGAATCACAGATTCCTGCTTAAAGATCTCAGTGCAAATCCCAGAATACACTGAGGTGTCAGTGACGTCTATGGCGCTCTCAATCAGGTCCTCCTCATAGAACATCACATTGCCCTTCATCAGCTGATTGAAAGCCACTTCAGCAAGTTTCACAATCACTTCTCTGTTGGACTGCAGGAGTTTCTCTGGATCTCTCTCTTCATACTTCTGGTTCCTCATGTTGATCTGAATCAGCAGGAAGTGGATGTACATTTCAGTCAGAGTTTGAGGGATTTCTGCACTCAGATCTTCTTCCAGGAGCTTCTGAAGCACAGTGGATGAGATCCAGCAGAAGACGGGGATGCACATGATGTGAGGCTTCTTGCTCTTCTGATGTGTGAGATGATTCTGCCGGCTTGATGCTGGTCACTGATTCTCTTCCTGAAATACTCCTCCTTCTGAGGCTCATTGAATCCCTGAATTTCTGTCAGACGGTTGATGTATTTGGAGGGGATCTGATTGGCTGCTGCTGGTCTGGAGGTGATCCAGATGAGAGCAGAGGGAAGCAGCTCTCCTTTCATGAGCTTTGACATCAACACACCCACTGATGAAGTCTCAGTCACATCACAAACTTTCTGAGCGTCTGAAAACATCAGTGTGATTCTGCTTTCATCCAGACCATCAAAGATGAACACAACTTTACACTCCTCATAAATCTGTGAGTCCAGATCTTGAAGTTCAGGATGAAAGTCCAGCAGAAGTCTGTGAAGACTGTACTGATGATCTCGGATCAAGTTCAGCTCTCGAAATGGAAGCACAAACATGAAATCTACCTCCTGATTGTCTTTTCCCTCGGCCCAGTCCAGAATGAACTTCTGCACAGAGACGGTTTTTCCGATTCCAGCGATGCCTTTAGTAAGAACAGTCTTGATCTGGTCTTTCTCCTCACATGCTGGTTCAGCTGAGGCTTTAAAGATGTCATTGCAGTAGATTGGAGTGTCTTGTGAGTGTTGTGTTCTGGCTGTTTTCGCCATCTGTGAAACCTCATGTTCTTCATTCACTCCTTCACTCTCTCCCTCTATGATGTAGAGCTGTGTGTAGATCCTGTTCAGGAGGCTTTCATTCTCCTGGAGGTTCAGTCCCTCAAATAATCTCTCATACTTGTTCTTCATGCTGGTTTTGAGCTGGTCTTTGACTCTCTGTAGTTCATCATTCACTGGTTGAGGAGAATCCAGGTCTCCAGTCTGATCATCTCTATTCCCTCTGCAGAAACAACAGAAATAATAAAAGAACAAATTAAATAATAATGCAAATTAAAGCATTTAAATACATAACATTAAAATATTAATCATATTGTAAATCAGTACATATGGCAATCTTGTATTTTATGTATATTTAATGTCTGATATATTTCTATTTCAGTTCATTTTCTAATTCACTTCAAGTTAATTAATAAAAGAAACTCTTTCATGGGAAGTGGTTGATTGTGAGGTTTTGTGGGTGATGATGAAGTGATCTGCTCCATCTGTTTTGATCATCATTCTGAATCTGATCCAGACATAGTCTTTAACAAAAACACCATTTCTCAGCTTTTTGTTCAAAATGTTTCTTCTACATGAAACTCACCCACATTCAAGTGTATATAAAACAAAAGCATGAGTGCATCATTCATAAATTCAGATTTAATTTGAACTTTTATTTACAACTGATCAACGCACATAGATGTGATACAGTAACAACGAAAGAACTAGAACCAGTGAAGTTTTGGTCACGTAAAACATGCACTTGCATTTCATACAATTGAATATTAATTAGATTTAAATTGAGCAAGAGTTTTGCTATATTCATTTTAGTATCAATAATATGAAGGGAATGTTTCTGCTAATATGAAGCAGCTGAGAGAGTGAGATTTATATGTAATGCTTTTTCTTTGGCTATCTGAGTCTGAAAGCAATCTGAGAGAGAGAAATAATAATATTAATTAGTTAGAATAACACTTTATAAAGCAATATTTGTTGCATTAATTGCGTTACTTCAGTTGTATTCTTTTCTTCAAACTCAGTCAAAATGTAACCTATGTTCCCGGTAGGTTTTTTGTTACAGTTTGATACAAAGGTATTAATATGAATCTGTTTTTATTATTATTATTTAATTAAATTGTTGTCAATTCACTTATCTTTTGAGGCTGGATATTTGTCACCTATGGTATCGATCCCGAGGTATTATATTCTGGTATCAGACCGAAGCCAAAATTATGGTATCGAGCCATCTCTGCTCCATCATTACGTTTTTACTTTCACTTTCTGCTTATAGTGAATTAACTGAGATTGAGATGTTCACCGGCATAAATATTGCTCAAAGTTTGCACGTGTGCTGCAATCCCTGGTGCAAACGTGTGCTTGTGTGATATCCACTGCCTCGCCTTCATGCTTTAAAACAGAAATATTTACAACATTGTGACGTAACCCATTGCCCCCCCGTATCGAAAACATACCGAACCGTGACACCACTGTGTCCTATCGAACCCAACCATGAATTTTGTGAACCGTTACACCCCTAATATGTATATACAGGGCTCGAAATTAACTTTTTTACTTGGTAGCACTGGTGCTCCCAGCTTCAAGAAGTTAGGAGCACCATAAAATTTTAGGAGCACCCACTGAATATTAAGGAGCAACACAACTGCCAATTGAGCGGAAGGGCTGGCAAAATCCTTCCTGATTATTAAAAATCTTCATCAATTGAACCTGATCCTTAAGCTGCAGTGCTTTGTTTTTTATACATGCAATATACAGAGGCAAGATGAGAAGAAAATGTAATTTAAACTTTTCTCAAAACCCCTCAGAAATACATTCATATAACCCCCCATTCCCAATTCAATATTTAGGATTTCCCTTCCATATTTCACATGTGAACGTTGAGCTTGCTCAGGCTGCTACAGTGTTTTCTTTTCTTTGTGTCCGTCTCCAGCGTTAATGGCTGTTTACACACTTGGCTATATTTCCACACAAATGAAATTTTGGAAAATGATTTCTATGCAGTTTGTGCAAGTGCAGTCACAAAACCGGTCAGTTCCGAGTAGGGGTGGGCGATATGGCAAAAACATATCAATATTTCATGATTTTATCACGATTCTTTGTCATGTTAGTTTTACTATTTTGTCTGAGCAGTATGGCCAGACTAATTTCCCTATTATAAAGACAAAGCCTTTCAAGGTAACAGAATATAAAACAGAATGGTGGATATTTAGGCCAAAGTGGGTGAAGATAAAAATCTGTCATTATTTTATCTTTGTTATAAAAAAATAAGAACAAAGATACACATTACAAATACACATAATATACAAATAAAATAAACAGTGTTTTATTTTCAGGTACAACAGGCATATTTAGCAGAGCATTCAAGAAATTGAGTGAACAAATATAAAAATAAATCACTATATAGATTAATTCCTATTAAAGGAACTATTATTTTTTCAGTCAAGAGTAGTTAGTTATTTCTTTCTCTTTGTGTTTTGTTGTTTTAACATTAAAGAATAAACATTTTGTCATCTGTCTGTTGATTCTGTCAGTGTTTTATAGTAATACCATCATTTACTCACTCAAAATTAGTTTTAAACCTGAGTTTCTTTCTTCTGCTGAACATAAATGCTATTTAAACAGTTGCTGGTCCACAGTGACTTCCATAGTATTTTTTTTTATCCTACAATCAAGTGGACCAGCAACTGTTTGGTTACCCACATTCTTCAAAATATCTTCTTTTGTGTTCAGCACATTAATACAGGTTTGGGACATCATGTGAGTGAGTAAATAATGACAAATTCAATTTTAGGGTGAACTATCCCTTTAATGACAGTCGGCTGCATGTTTAGTTCTGTCCCTTTAAGAGCTGCACGCATCTAATATACAGGCACGCATCCGTTCCTCTCAGCGGTTTACTTTTAGTTTAGACATAACTAACTGAGTCTATATGTAAACCTTGTGTTTTGACAGTATTAGCTCAAAAGATAACTTAGTTCAGTAATCAGGAGCTGTTAGACAGGCTTTTCAGTTCGCGCGCTTCAGGTGCACGAGCTCAGCACACGTCAGACCAGCGCGTGAATGAAAAGCTTAACCGGCAAGGCTTTAAAACACGCAAATAATGTACTTTTGTGATTGTGAATAAGTGCAGTGTTTCGTGAGTGTAACTCTACCGCTGAGTTAACACTGAATGGATGTGGCGTTGTACAGTACATACAGACGGCGGCACCAGAACTGCAACTGAAAGAATGTGCGCTGTAGCACGATACTACAATATTTCTTCAAAAGCAGATCGTGGAGACATTTTTATCGTCCACGATCAAAAATCGTTATATCGCACACCCCTAGTTCCAAGTTAGCTCCGTCACGTGGCACATGCTGTGCAGTAATTCGCGAACGTTTAGCAGAGAACTGTAGAGGTCGCACCACAACAATTATTTGCACTCGCACAAATGCTCCCAAATATATTTTGGAGTCGCACAGATTACATTTCGGGAGCATATGCGACCAAAATGGTCGCAATTTCGAGCCCTGATATATATATATATATATATATATATATTATTTATTATTATTATGTACTCGATTACTCATTTTGGAAACCTATTGATGATCGAAATGAGAAATTTCCAAAAATGCCCATCCCTAATTTTATGATGTGAATATGAATAATACTAAATATTATTACTTACCTATAAGGCCCTAAATGCAGGGCTCCAGACAAAAAAATCGAGTAAGGAGCCATTGGCTCCTATAAGAGAAAAACTTAGGCGCCAAATTAGTTTTTTAGGTGCCGCAGAATAAAAGTGTTTTATTTTATTATTATTATCATTTTATTTTTTCCCTACATTTTAACATTTCAATTATTCTGTCATGTGTTTATGTCTCATCTTTTCTTGACTTTATCAGCATTTTAATCCATCTTGTAGATGATCAGGTCGACCTGGGAACTAAGGTTCACTTAAAGTGGGAACTAAATGTCTTTTCCAACTTGAAATATACAGTCACAAAGAATTGTTCGTTACACAGAATCTGCACCAATATCATGGATCATAAGCATCACTTGGCCACTGAGTGTAGTTTGGGCTCCTCAGTGCATGCTATAAATGTTGTCATGTCTTTCACACATTCAGTCTGTTTTTCTTCATTAGTAAAATTACATTTTATAGGAGTTGAATCATGTAGACAGCAGATTCAATAAAAATATTAATATGCAATAGCGCATTAATATAGCAAAATGCTCCTCTTTCTAGTTATTTTTCTAGCTAACTGATGAGCTTATGGACACTGAGTGGTTATTCTGAGGTAAATGTATTATTACAATGCAATGTTTACAAGCTTTACATGTTTTCCTCAGTTTGAAACACTGAATGAGCTTTTAAATGAAACATTTCAGTAAGTTGTACTGTAGGCTCTCTTATAAAATAGCCTACCTTTTGATGTTAAATCATGTTCATTTCGTACTATAGTAGTACATAGAAAGATATAATGGGTTCATTTGCTGCTTTAACTGAGGCGCTAAAGAGATCGCGCCTGCCGCATTAAGCCTGTGTTATACTTTCCGCGCGCGCAATCCGGATGCGTACACGGACTACTTGTATTTATACTAACGATGGTGTCCGCTGGAGGTCCGCATTAAAGAGCGCCAAAACCGTATTGTTTGAATTTCGTTATGAATTTGGCATCATTTTAAAGCTTATATTTTGTTTATTAAAAAGTAACAAAGCACAAAGCTTTTTGCGATTACTGGATGGCAAGTGCGCTTCAAATAACCAACATGAAGTCCACGCATTAACAGAACACAGCATATAGACTAAGATCTCGATAAGAAGACATTAGTAATGATTATAAATGAGAATTGTTGACGATATTGCCAGTATCCACAGAGCTGACAGCTTTACCTGTTGAAGTTTGTTCAAGTTGTGCATGAAATAGACAGGTCTTTTCTGCACTTGCACGTCTCCATCATCTCGATCTCTCTCGCGCTGCACAACTGAGCTGTGTTCAGCAGACTGTGTGCGTCAGCGCTGCTGTGCGGCAGTTTGAAGCTTTTTCCACTAAAACTTTGATGCGTATCGTCTTTTAATTTTAAGTTTAATACGTGAACAAAGCAAAAGATGTGATCGCAAAACAATCAGGAAAAAAGTCCTTACGTGCACATTTGTATGTCATAACTAGGGATGTGCGGGTCTAAACGGTACAGCTCCTACTAGTCGACACTGAAAACAATAGTCGACTACACGAGAGAAAAAAAAACATGATGATTTTATCATTCAAATTACCATCATTTTAACGTTACATTTAAAACATTTTAAAGAACAGTTAAAATAAAACTTTTGAAAAAGAATACATATCAAAATATTTAAATATATAAATATTTTTTAAAAGCGTATCTGGGCGGGAACTATATTTTTACCTCACATGTGTTTTCTTCATGTCAGTTGCGGCGAGCTCCACGCGAAAGACCAGCAAGGTGTGGGATTATTTTGAATTAGAAGGAAATGGAAAGGTTTTGTGTAAACTGTGTAATGTCAAATTGGCTTACAATAACTTTACTGGAGCTATGCGTAATCATATTCAATACAGGCATGTATGCGTTAGCTTGGAGTCTAGCCAAAGCCAAATGTCAATCATGTCATGCACTACCTGCCGCTGCGGTCCGCGATCCTATCCGCGCTGTCTATTCCTCTAAACGAAGACACACTTCGGTGGTGCTGCGGGATTTCCAGGCTCTTTTCAAACTGTCTGCTTGCTTGTAGTTATTTCTCTGTGTGCCTGTGACTTCAGTTCCTGCTGAGCGCTTTTTTTGCAGAATCGCCTCTAGTCCCGTCTTTCGCCAGACCATGTTAACATGTTAAATTTACTGAACAAATGTGCACGGTCTGAGTAAGTAAAACGAGCTTTGTTTTGTTTGTAGACAATATAGCCAACATGAAGTACATTTTTAAAAGCCGTTTTAATGCTATTCCTTGATAAACTTTCCTATTGTTTTTTACTTTTGTTTTAATATGTGTTTTAATATGTTGGCTAACGTTATATGAAAATGAAGAATTCTGTCAGTCTATTGATTGATTTAACATTTCTGCATTGCTCCAGACGATCTGAATAAATAAGCTATGCACTGGTTTATGAAGAGTGTGCTCTTCCTTTTTTTCTGTTTAACGACCGCCTAAAATTAATTGATGATAACGCGAGGCAAGCATACGGCATAATCGTGACCTATTTTTAGCAGAATTCATTGAGGGATTTGACAGTGTGATTCAAAGATTAAGTATTTCAACTGTATGCTGTTATATAGACACACCGCACAGTTTTCTTTTGTTTTTTTTGCCATTTTTGGAGGGTTTCTAGCGTTTAGACTAGTCGACTAGTCGGATACAAAACTTCCGTTTAAACAACAGTCAAATTAGTCGTAGCGCACATCCCTAGTCATAACATGTAAATATACTGTATATAGTCGCCAGTGGCGACCTCAGCAAAACTTAAAA